>JANHGB010050186.1:8948-27736 GCA_026283785.1 Coracopsis vasa | reverse complement strand
CCCGCTCCTCTCCCCAGCACCGGCACCCCACACGCCCGTACACACACCCAGAAGCTCTTTGTGTGGCGGGGAGCGCTGCGCTCCTCCCCGCCCCGGGCCCGCCGGCCGCCCTTCCCTCAGGCACCTGTAACTGCTCTCCCGGGCGCAAACCGGAGGGGGGAAGAGGGGGCACCTGCGAGGGCTGCCACCGCCCCGCGCCCCTCGTTGTGGCCCTCGAGGCCCCTGGGACCCCGCTGAGGCGGGGCCGGCTGCAACGCGTCGCCAAGCGCTGCGCCCTGGCGGTCCGTTAACGGTTGGTTTTGGAGGGAGGGGTTTTAAACTGAGGGCTCAGTCGCGCTGAGTCCTGCACAGGCACCGAGTGTCGGGAGTTGGGCTCTTCACGTGCCTCTTCCTAGGGAAAGCGGTTGTTTCCAAGGAAAGCAGTTACTACCTCTAGGAGTATCGCTTTGTCTTCTGGGAACTACGGTAACGGCACAGAGGTACCACCTGGCCAAAGTTTTGCAGCCTCGATTCTGACGTTTCCTGATATTTCAGTGTTCAGCTTCCAGCGGTTTACTTTGCTTTTATCCCTATACGTGAAGATAACTGCTTTTGGTGTTTGCATCTTGATCAGACAACTGAGCAGCTGGAATTGGATTCGGTTTTGCATTATGAAAAGAAAACAAAGCAGCAAACCAACCAACAGCATGAATTTGTTTTCTTATTTGGGTATCCCAAACAATAAAAACTTTGCCTATAAGCAAAATAGTGATGCTATATCAACACGTGGAGGATGGGTGCTGCAGAGAAGGCAAGTGCTTCAGGGGAAGCACCCAAGATGTGTGCATAGCTCTGAGCACACACACACAACTTCCCAATGCCTTCACCCACTTCCCAATGCCTTCCCTCAGGCAGTCAGCAGTCTTCCACACTAATCTCCACATCTCTATTGCTGCAACAGTGATGGTTTACATTCCTCATAACCGAACCATAGGTTTCAGAAACTTAAGTTTCCAGGAAGAGTATTCCAGGACTAAGGACAAGGGAGGGTTACCATTTACTTCTTGCACTTTCTTGAGGGAGAGGCATTTGATTTTCAGAAATGCATCTGATGACAGAGATATGCTGTGTACAGCCTGAAATGCTCTTTCTTAAAGCCTGGTGACCCACGGTACCGTCAGGAAATGGCTTAAAGAAACAAGGTTTCAGTGTCCAGTGGCTTTTTACAGCAGCTTAACCCAAAATGGGGATCAGACAGAACCTGAGATGCAAGGAGGTGATCAAGTAGCCTTAGCAGTAACCATGCTCCATGAGATACCCCATGACACAGTGTGCAATGGGAAAAGTTGATCCTACAACACGTCACTGCAGAACAGGGGATTCCGTGGAGAGAAAGTGCAGATTCAGACAGATCACTGTTTAATTTATTATTTGTTTTCAGTACCTTACAAGGATGTTTTCAGTGTTGGTTGAAAAGATCTGGCTGGTTGTCCAGGGAAAAGGGCCAATTAATGATGACATGAAAGAGCAGACGGGACGCTTTAATTTGGAGACACTGTCAAAAATAGCTTTGAAAGAAGAGCCTGTGAGGCACAAGGGAGACGTCAATAAAACTTACAATTTAGATTTCAGTTCTGTTTAGTGTTACAGGCACTTTTTGATCTCTATCCCTATAGCTACCCCTATAGCAGTAGACTTAACAGGGATAGGGTTCAGGGTTAAACCATGGCGCATGGTCATCCTCTACACTGTTTCCTTGCTGGCAGTGTCCCCAGCGTGGTTCTGTCCTACCAAACTACCAGCCTCGGAAGCAATTCCCAGTGCAGCTCATGGTTTGGGATGGGCAGTTCCCAGGAGACCATCTGCATGCAGCTGACCTATTTCAGCAGATAAGAGAATTTAGTTGTGCATATGCAAGCCATGCTGTGCCAGCTGGTTCCTGTGCCAAAGGACAGTGCCTGACCTGCTTTATTTGCAAGTAGAAACATGAGGGATTTGACCTGTGTGATCCCTCTATGTTCTGTGTCAAACCAGAACCTCACCACTGGCTGATTTCAAGCAACGAGAGGTCAGGCAGGAAGATCTGAGCCTTCTTCGATCAAGCAGGGTTTCTGCAGAAATCTCTGCACAAAAGAAGGCACAGTTACGTTGGTAGTAGTGTCAGAACTGATGGAAAACTTTATCTCATTATAAATGACCTTTCTTTTTTTTCCTCAGAAATGTTATTTCTTCTGCATTAAATGAAGTATAACATCGGCTTTAATATGAATGCTGTATTCCATGGAAAATACTCTTTTGTTTCTGGCCTTGCCAGGAAGCAGGAGTGAATTTCAGCAAGGAAGCAGTTAAGTTTGAAGCAAATGTCAAGCACAGATGGCATTTAGAAGTTCTGAAGAAATTAATAACTAAAGTAAGTAAGCCAGTAGAGCAAATGTGTGCTTTCACATTACAACAGCTGAAGGTAAAAGTGGGTTGGAATGAGGTTGAGATAACTTAAGGTGTACATCCTAAATAGGGGTCGGATGGGATTCCTAGGAATTGTAAACCAATGAAATATTATGGCTCTTACAAAAATTGTATATGGAGCACCTCCTTCAAATGCATGTACCTTCTATTTCTGGTGCCTGTCAGTGTGCAAGTGCTATAAATAAATATGGGGGTAGTTTTGCTGATTTTTATTTTTTTATTTTTATTTTTTTTTAAACCAGCACAAACCAAAGCTGGGGAGAGAAATCCCAGAAGGATCTAACAAATGCTGAGGTGCTGGATGTGCTCACATATCGCACAGATGTTGCAGACTGTGAATGGACAAACTCTGCACTCTCTGGTGTAGCTGTGCTTTGGGAGTCAGGTTGAGTACTTTCAGTGAAGGGCAGATTGAGTACTTTCAGTGAAGGGCCTTTAGTTCAGGAGTTCACTTTTCCCTATCTAGTGCCCCAGGCCTGTTGCCAAATTTCTCTGAAGAACACTCTAGAATGCATTTAAATTGTAAGGAGTAAGAAGAGGGGTACAAAGGTATCTAGATAATATCTCTGTTTAGTCTAGAGAAGACTGAGAGGGGGATCTCATTAATGCATATAAGTATCTCAAAGGCAGATGCCAGAGGGTGGTGCCAGACTCTTTCAGTTGTGCCCAGCGAGAGGATGAGGAGCAATGGCCATAAACTAAAACACAAGAAGTTTCACATCAACATGAGGAAGAACTTCTTTACGTTGAGGGTAGCAGAGCACTGGAACAGGCTGCCCAGGAGGTTGTGGAGTCTCCCTCTGGAGACGTTCAAAACCCGCATGGATGCGTTCCTATGTAACCTGCTCTAGGTGGCCCTGCCTTGGCAGGGGGGGTGGACTAGATGATATCCAGAGGTTCCTTACAACCCTAATCATTTCGTGATTCTGTGAATGGAGCATCATTCTTGTATGTGCTGTGTGGTTTGGTGTGATTCTACATGCACGTATTTCAAGCAAGAGCAGAACTAACTACGGTGCTGTAGGAAGAAGTGATGTTAGTGTAAGCTGTACCCCTTTATGCCAGTTACGAGGTCTAGAGGGGCTCCAAAATGGCAACGGGTTGGCTTTTAGGGTGAGATTATATGAACTCTCAAATATCTGAGACCTTTTCTTTATTGAGCAACTGGTCTAAGCCACATCTAATACAGAATCAGAAAGTGTCTGTAAAGTCATAGTATTCTGCTGAGAAAAAATACACAGAAAATTAAGCCTTAAAGCTGTTGCTTGGAGAAGTTCTCCAGGGTATGCTAGGAACATTTTTGAAACATGATGAGAAAAACTAGTAATGATTGTCCACAGGGAAGAAGAAATTCAAAGTTATTCTTTTATGGGTTTTTACATAGACTGACAGTGATTAACTTTTTTATAACTGTGGCAATAATTAGTGAATGATGTAAAATAAAATTATAACAAAGGCAATCTGAAAAATAAAATCAGAGCAACTGTAATAAAGCACTGGGCTGAAAGATTTATTAGTGGCAAGTGTAACAGAAATGTGATAAACTGGGAAAAAACAAGAGCCCAGACTTTCAAGAATCCCATTGGTAGGCTGCACAGTTCCATGTTTTTGCAAGATGTGAGCAAAACATGTTACCAGAAAACCTAGCCTGTCTTCTTATTAAACTGTGAACATTAACAAACATGACTCATCTGCTCAGGGGACACGGTGCAATCATACTCTGCTTTCTGATGGGGTAAAGCAGGTCCAGAAATTCTTCCTCCTCTGGTATGAAATATTTACCTTAAAACAAATCCTAAGAACTCACTAAAAATAACAGCAGACTCTCCATAAATAATAGAAAGACTCTTTACTTTAGAGTTACTCTATGGCTGAAGTGGAATGTGCTAGAAATACCAGCATAGCCCATAGTTGTCCTTTTAGCCTATAGCAAGTTAGATTTTATCAAAAGGGCACTGCTGAAGATTCAACTTGCTATGGCTGGATGATGATTTTGAACCCATCAGAGTTCTTAACGAAGCACAGGATGATTGCCATAACAAATGAGATTGCAGCTCAAAAAGAACTGGCTTGGGGAGGAATTGAATGGACAAGACATTCAAATCTGTGCATTGAATAGGAGGAAAGCTACAGGGAAAAAGAAACGTGTGCACCAGCTGCTCCTCAATGCCGTTCCTGAGCTCATTTTGATCAAACAGCATTGTACTGTAAAGCACTGGGCTGTAAAAACCAGGTGGTAGCATGGGAGACTTTTTCAGCACTGTTACAACCTGTGGGAAGACACACGGGGGTCTGGAAATGAAGTCATTCATTGCAAGTCTTCTACCATTCATTGCCATGATCCCCTGAGCCAGTCACTGGAACAAAAGTGAAGATGCACTCCAGCCTTGTAAGAGGAATGAATAAGCCAGGAAGAAGGTAATCTCCAGGGCTGATAAGGGGGAATCCTTTCGTGTGGGACCTCCCTATTGAAAGGTGGTAGGAAATCTGTAGCGCTAGGAGCAGGGACTAAGGGAAACTATAGTTAATGTGGAGGAAGACTCTTCATTTATATTGCTCTAAAAAGGCAAATTAAAAACTGAAATCTCACAAGGGTTTTCTGGGATTTCAGAGGTTTCAATTCTAATTAGAGTTTCAGAGTTTTTCTTTCAGAATTTTTCATCCTACTTGAACCAACACTGTGTAGAAAGCACTAGTGGCACAAAGCAGGCAGTGTTTGTGTGGTTGTTACTTACTATAGCTACGCTGCCTAGCAGAGGTTCCAGAACGGGTACAAAGACCTGCGTATGGCTCTTCCGCAGCAACTCAATTTCAACCGCTTGTCACAAGACAAAAGGTGGTTTCCTACAGGCATGGGGAAATCTACAGGGCAGCATCTCCCTGTACACTGATTTGGCAAATATGTGAGATTTCCAGCAAACTCATGCTGGAAGTGCCTATGGAAAATCTGTCCTGTTGTTTACATTGGTGGCTGGCACAGAATCAGACTCCTGCAACTTCTGGTGCCTGTTAAAGCATATCCGATGTATGGAGCATATGATTCTCTTTCCTCTCTTCCCTTCCTTCCTTTCAGGGTTCTAAGAGTCAGACCAGGCCTCTTAGTAGTAGTCTCACAGCCATTAAAGGTGTTGGGAGGACTGGGAGATCTGCCTGTAACCTGGAGTGGGGCATACATCTAAATGGAAGGAGGAGGATGCCCTGGCTGAAGACCTGGGACTGTAAAGATGCTTAGGTCCTACAAAACCCCACAGCCTCAGGCTGCAAACACCAGACCTTGACAGGTAAATAAGATTAGTGTTTAATCTGTGTATTGGGGACACGGCCATGGGCAACAAAAATCATGTGGGAGGATGAAGCTGTAATTCCATCCTGCTAATGGCTTGTGCAAAAGCCCAAATTCTATCCTTCACTGTTCACATATAATTCTGTGTGTCTCTGTGTCTATGTTGTCATAGTGACAGAAGGCACTGAGAATATTTTATCTTTTTTTTAGACATGGGTGCAAAACATCTTTTGACATGTATGTTTCCATTCCCTCCCAGCTGATTTTTTTCTTGCCCTTCCTAAAAGTTTAAAAAAGAACTGAAACCTTTAATGGAGTTCACTGTGCTTATATTTGGTACTGTTAGTGAATACATTTTTAATGTCTGACAAACAAATATAATACACACTAAAGGGCTTGGGCTGAGTGTCATGATTAAAAATATGCTGTAGGTACTATTTGTTCTTATTCTCAGCGTATCATCTCGAAGGGAATCTGCTGCTGGCTGATGTGGGATCTTAGACACCTGCATTGACACAGCTCTAAGTATCTGAACCTGAACCTCCTGCCTAGTTTCTTGGATTGTATTTTGGTGTTGTTCAAATACACAGCTCCCACTTAACTCCTGCCTTGGCTTATACAGAGAAGAGGCAAAGAGGGAGGAGGAGAGTGGAAAAGTTCCTGGGACTAGAAAGAAGGTGTGCTTTGGTCTGCAGTATGTAAGGAAGGGATTTCAAAGTTATGCATGCTTGTGTCTTCTGTTGGAAACACAAACTGCAGATCACTGCGAAACAGCTGAAATGTAATGGTGAAGACTAATAGTTAAGGAACGAAATTGTCTGGGACTGGACAGAACCAAGGAATGTCTTTAAAAATATTTGTAAGGAAGAGCATGTTAGTTTTGACTGCATCCCATGGTGGTAGAGAATAAATGGATTCAGAATAAATGGATTCACAGCCCATGAACCCTGTGAAAAGAGTGATGTAACATGGCAGAAGATGAAATGTCTGTGAAACTGTAATGTAAGAGATGAGTTGCAGGCAAATGTTCAAAATGGAAGTTCCATGTGAAGATGCCTGAACTATACTGTGAGTCAGTGAAACTTAGTTTTAGTTACTCTATTACTTCCCTAATTCCCAAGTCAACATGCTTTAATATAACAACTGTAATGTCCACCGATGGATGAGAAGGCAGAGCAGTAACAAGGTATGGCAGGATCTGTACTGCCTGGCAGCTGTAGTCTGCATTTTTTGCACAACATCCACTTTCCTCCCTAAATCAGTAGAACTCCAAACATACCATCTTGGTTCAATACCTGGATATAAAATTAATTATGACAAATCGGAATTGGTAAGCATGCATCTCTTGGAAATGTAAAGGGAATGTAAACGTTCATAAACTGAAGTGGTTAAACGTTAATCGGGTGGTTGAATATTAACCTCATGAAAAACATGAGTACTGTCTGGAAACCAATTATTTACTGTTCTAAAATAGCAGCGGCTCTTAAACAATGAGTCAGGGTGGACACTTCTCAAATGAGAAAGTTAGTTGCCACTGAAATTAAGATAATCTCTCAACTTTCTGTATTTCACTGTTCATACATATTTGGAAACAGAGGTTTGACAGGTGGTTCTCATGACCTGCATCAGGAAATACAAGATGCCAAAGTGGAATGCATGAGTATTATTCAGATAGGTTATGACAGAAAGGTCTGTGGGCTCAGGATGGTGGCATATTGCCCAAAGCTATCTGAAGGATATATCATGGTGGATGCAGAACCAGATCAATACGAGGGAAATATATCTTTCAGATCTAAGAATTTATTTGAAGGGGATGGTGTTAGAATTTAAATAGCCATTCCCTGTGTATGGTACCTTCAAATATTTGTCTTCAAGATACTATCACTTTTAAAAAAGATTCTTCCTGGAGACCCTCCACATGTGAGTGATCAGGGAATGTGTCACTCAAGCCAAAATCATAAGATACAGGTAGTTTGCAATAAACTCAGTGGGTTAAAATTTCTTTTTTTCACCAACACTTTCAAATCACAACTTTTCATTAGGAAAACAAACAAACAAAAATAAATCCATGAGACCATGTATCCGTCTGGAGCAACCAGCTCCATTTATATGGACTCAGTAGAGAGAGGGTTAATTTCCAAAACATGTTGAATTTTAGTAGATAAAAGGACAGATGAGCTTATCTTGAGTCTTAATTTGCTTAGAAAGAGACCCAGGAAAAGCAGGAGAGCTGTGTGCAGAAGGAAGATGAGAGATTACCTCCCATGTGACATTCACAATGTGTATGTTTCGTGGTATTTGTGTGCACGTTTGAGTATTTCTTGCACAGAAACAACCAAGGAAGTAACCATTGTGGTGGTGACCATAAGGCTTCAGACCTGCTGTTTTGCCTGCTAAATGCTCCTCTGGGACAGTTGAAAGAGAGAGAGATATCTCGTTACCACATATAGGACTATGCTTTGCTCAAACATGGCAAGAATGGTTTTTTCCTTTCATAATGAAGCATGGAGTGCTAAAATAGACTTCTGGGGGAAAGCATGCTGGGTACTAGGTAGGAGGCAAGAAAGGGGAAATGTAAATATATGTATCCCATTTCCAACCTACAGGGAGAACAAGAGCAGGCATTAAAGTTTGAAACCCTGGTCTTACTCTCTAGGTAGATAATTCTCATTTTCATCCAGCTTTTTCTTCCTTTCCCTCCACATGCACATTTTTTACTTACCCAAAGGTGTGGCCCAACTCACCCCATCCCTTAACTGTGTATGCTCGCTTTTTCTGAAGCTCTTCCTGCTGGCTGGTTGAAGCAGTTGCTGTTCTCCAAATCCCCTCAAACCCTGCATTACCGATCAGGCTGCATACAGCACAGCACTGGTGTGTCCTGTGTCCTTCCTTCAGGTTCTGGCCCTTCAAGTTCTGGCTGCAATTTTGGGCCTTACAATATATAAAGGATGTGAAAATATGATAATGTGTCCAAAGGAGGGCAACAAAGATGCTGAGAGGATGGGAGATGACTTCTGAGGATTCTTTCTTTGTTCAGCTTAGAGGAGCCTGAAGAGTGACCTCATTGCTGCCTACAACTATCTCATAAGGGGAGCAGAGAGTAAGGTGCTGGTTCTTCTCTCTGGTGTCTCATGATAGGGTGCAAGAGAACAGCTTAAAGCTGTTCAGACTGGACATCAGGAAAAGTTCTTTGTGAAGAGAGTGGTCAAGGACTGGAACAAACACCCCAGAGAAGCAGTCACAGCCCCAAGCTTCTTGGCATTCGCATTCAAGAAGCATTCGGACAACTCCTAGATCTATGGCTTAACTTTTAGGTTGCCCCAGCTGGAGTTGGACTCTGTGGTCCTAGTGGGTCCCTTCCAACTCAGGATGTTCAGTTTTACATGAGAGACACTGGGAGTCACCTTTTGCTTAGTTTTACAACAAGGAAACAAGATCAGAGACCTCAACACCCTTCCCCCCACCTCCCTTCCCCCCATACTCTTGAAATGCCTGTAGTATAAATTATTATATTTAGGCAAACTGAGTTAGCCAGCACTGGAACTATGATTTACAGAATCTTTTTAATTGCTGCATATTAAAAGCTCTTTGCTGCAATACCATGAATTCAACTTTTCTGTGCAGATGGCAGCAAAAGACTGTAAATTGTGTACAATCACAAAGATTTTAACTAAATTTATCAGCTTTAGGAGTAAAATGTTAAGAAAAATGTTCTCTAGAGGTTTACCTTATGTTTTACATACGGTTGGAAGTACTTCCTGAAATAAAGTCAGCATACCACTTGATGGTCTTCAACAACCTTGGACCTGCACTTGTTTCCCTTCCTTTCTAAAACTCAAGTGTTTATTAGATTGTAAGATCTATCTTTCAAATTAAGTTAATGTTTCAGTGTGACGTATCTTCACAAGATATGTTTAAAATCTGAATGTAAGGAAGTGTTGATGTGCTTTTTGAACTGTTAACACTGCTTTCCTTGTTAGGAACAAGCAGCACATTGGGTTTTCCCACATTAAATAAGGAGAATGGATGTTAACAGTTCTTCTGATACAATCTGATCAGGGAGCCTCGGAGCCTGGCAGGACACTGCATCCTACGTAATCTTTAAAGGCTTAATGCACTGTGAGATTTCTTAACCAAAATGAATAATGGAAAACAACAACAAACCTTTTGGTGATTTAAAATTGAATATTGTTCCTATTTGTCTCCTTTGAATGGAAAATGAACACTTAAAGCAGTAAGAGTCGCTGCTATTAATTTACTGTAGAACTGATCACACACTGTAATTCTCTGTTAAACACATCTCAACCTAGATGGGGACATTAGGCATCTGATAAACTGGTCTACATATTGAAATGAGTTAATGGCTGTATTTGGTTTTATCCCTGTCCTATCACTTCGTGCTTATCACTTCCCCATGTAAGTGAAGGCTTTGAATGGCTACGATTTATGCTTTAGCATTTGAATGAAATTAAAATTAAAATGAAAAGATCTGTAAGTATGTGTAATAGAAATGGACACACCAACAAAGCTTCATTAGAATCATAGAATGGTTTGGGTTGGAAGGGACCTTAAAGATCATCTAGCTCCACCAGCGCTGCCATGGGCAGGGACACCTTGCACTAGACCAGGTTGCTCCAAGTCCAACCTGGCCTGGAAGCTGAAGGCCAGATTGGATGGAGCTTTGAACAACTTGGTTGAATACTGTTTTAAAATTCCTGTACAGTATCACCTCAGGTAATTGGGATATGCAGAAAACAAACCCAGGAAACTTCTCAACCAATCTCACTTTATATAGAAATAACTTTCAGGAAAGATTTTATACAGCAGTATTTCACATAGTGCAGGAAAAAATGGGGTCTTAATAAATGTATGTAATGTAAAAAAATTTTAAATTATTTTTGGAACATAACTTACTAAAAGAGCATAATTTAAAGAGCTGAAGGAAAACATAAGGTATTCAATTTAGAAGACTGTTCAGAAACCACTGACTTACTATCCTTTTTTCCTTTAAACAAACATATTTGTACATAAAATAGTTGTCTACTTATAAAGTCATCTGTTCCTCTTGCTACTGTGTTCCTCCTGAAATCCAGATGCACCATCATATTTTCTTTTCCAGAACAGTTTCAATATTTCTATCTAATTGCAATTTATGCATTTTTTTTTCTTCATTGCATGAACAAAAAGAAAAACATCTTCCATATTAACCCTTTCCCCTCAAACTACCTTCTCCAGAAGCTCATTCAGTACAAACACAAGATTTCTTGATGTACAAAAGGGAGATGGGTCCGGTATGCTTCTATTGTCTGGATAAAAGAGTTCATAATACATACAGACCCACTCCTCCAAAATCTTCATTATGGGAAGTGCGAGATCAACATACAAAATGCCCAAGGATTCTACACAGCCTCAAAGCGAAAGGCACCTACCGCTCTGAGTGGCTTTGTAGAAGCTGCTGAGGGTACATTCAGCCTGACCGTGTCAGTGCACGGTGAGGTCTGTAAGTTTTGACACAACTGAAAATCCCACAGTACTGTAATACCAAATGAAAGTAAGTGATGGCATTTCTGTGCACTCATCCTCTTCTGTAAGAGCCTGTGAGCACCATTACCAATTCAGATGGCAAAGCACAAAGGAAAGATAGCTCTGGGTTCCCTGCACAGCAGAACCATCAGGAAACACAGATCTTCCCATGTGTAGCTCGCAGGTTTAGTCTGGAAATAACTTTTGTACTTACCCAGTCTGTGCAGGAGGAACAAAGCTCTCCTGGACTCGCACCAATTCCTTTGCCATAACCCCCCTGCACTGCTCACCTTCCAGCTTTCTCCAAATTTCCCTTCTTGTTAGCTTGTTTTATCAGATGACTACATACACTCTCTGATAATAAATGTGACTGCAAGCATAGTCAGTAACAGAATCAAACACTCATTCCATTTTCTGTTATGTACTTACATTTTATTACAGACTAATATGAAACCATCTCATATTTATACTAGATTTTAATTACTCAAGAGCAAACTTAAACCAGCCTTGAATGTTTGTATTTATTGCAAGCAGATTCATGTCTCCTGCTCATATATTCTACATAAGGATCCAAAATGTGACTGAGTATAAACAAGTTATATTTGGTTATCTACAGAAATAAATGTTAAAAATAGCACTGAAAAGAAACTTTACAGTAATGTCTTCACACACTGACTCTTCAAATCAAATAAACCAAGTGCTACAGGATAATCTAAACATTTGATTTGAAGACTGATTTATTTTCAAATAAATGCACCTATAATTGTACAATTAAAAATAAGTGTCAGTATTTGGTGCTGACGACTACAGACATCTGTAATGTTTAATGCACAGAGAACTACCCTCCAGCTCCCATACAGCAGCTTCCGCAGATTCTACTTTACATTAGGTCATGAAAGGACATCTAAAATGCAGCGTGTACACAGCACAGAATGTATGTTGGAGACAACACAGGTTAAAACTCTGTGACTTTTCAATGGTAAAAAATTAAAGCTCTATAAATGGATTTTTAGATTAGTCTGCAAAGTAGAATCACATACACTTCACTTTCATAATACTTTCACAAATTTCCATTAAAGCTTTTTTATCAGACAGGAGCATGAGCACAATGATCCCACTGGCTTCCAAAAGAAAGGTAGTGCAGTTGCTCCACTAAGAGATTTTTTGTTTCCTTTCACATTTGCAAGCCAGTTGGGTCAAGACAAACAGGCTAATGCAAGCAAGAAAGTAAACTGTAAGCTTTTACAATAAGTGGCTGAATAAACAATTATCATTCATGGTAAAACAAAAAAGATCTTTTGCCACAAGCCACTGTAGGAATATATGAACTCCAGTAGCCAAAAAGCTTGAAATACTAAGTCGTCACGTACATTTGGTTAGCGCTTACCAGCTTCAAGACATTTATAGAAGCAGTTATGGAGACACTATGCTGTTAAAGCTGGAACAGTTTAAACAAGGCAAGTTAGGAAGTTATATAGGTTTTTATACTTTTCCCCTTTAATTTTTTAATTAATTTTAATACATAAAAATCTGTCTTTTTTCAGGGTCTCAGCCATAATAAAACATTCTAGTCCAGTTTGAGCGAACTTCTATTTTTTCATCTTTATATCGTCTGATCCATTTACAACGGAACTCCCAGGTAACACCTGCTGCTGCAGTGGACTCTGTTTGCGTGGCAATAGTAACAGGGACTGAAGCACAAGCACATCAAATGAAACCCAGTTGATATTGCATGGATTTTTTTTCAATGAACGGTCTACTTTAACAAGCAAACCGTACCAACCTTTCAAGGTAAAAGTATTGCTAAATCAAAGCAGAAACTTCCACTTAAATTCAAGCATTCTTTCTCCTCCCAAAAATGACATGCTTAACTGAAATTTCCCAAGCACTTATAGAGGTGTTTCAGCCTGACTAATGTCAGTAGTTTTGAAGTGCAGGGCTGTATGAAGTTTGCAATGAACTGCTTTGTTAGTAGGCAGAACAGGAATGCAGCATTTTCAAAAACATCAAGCAAAAAATCTCATTTAAGGCTAAAAGATGGAACTCAGACAAGTAAAAAAGCAGGAGGCTTCAGAGAGTAAAAAAGCCAGCAGTAATAGGCACAGCGCTGGAAGTACAGCGCTTTCCTCTCCGCTATTGCAAACCCTAACAGAACATCCATAGCTTGGGTGAGACTGGTAGAGCAGCAGACCAGCATTTCTAGTATGACATTCATTAGCATTTTAACATTCAGCCACAACTCCATGCTAAGCTAAATCGAAGTGGCCAAAAACTCATAGGTATAAAAAAAGCCTTCAAAACATATACTTTAAAAAAAAAAAAAAATAGAAATGGTGTGTTAACAAATGTATGCGTAAAACAGATTTATAAATAGCTACAGTATGAAAAATATTTCAGTGCAAAGGCAATTTTAAGATTTCTAAAAAATACATTACAAATAATTTGTTAACTACACACAAGAAATTTGTCACTGCTACTGGTATAAAATTTATAGCCATATTAACTCTTTAAAAATATATACACCAGTGTTTTATGTAGGGGACGGTTCTAACTGACCCACATTCAAGTCTGCAATGGCAAGTACATATACACACACCTGCACCCACACACATATGTATTTCAAAGTGATACTACTATGAGGACATTCTTTGAAACTTAAAAGTGCTACATGTTAAATGGTAAAAATACCTTCAGCTGTGGTGCTCCCCGTTACACGTCTTAAAATTCTCTTCTCTTTGGTATACAGAAAATTTCACGACTTACTCTACAATCTCTGCTTGTCTCAGGCCATTTTAATAATATTTCACTGTTCAACGTGAAAATCACCCAGAATATTGTGAACAACATTTCCTAGTAAGTTGATTTTTCTTTTATTGAAAAGTAAATTAGTAAACTATTAGTAAACTATTTGTTTTGGTGTTTTGGGTTTTCTTGTTTAGAACACAAAAGGGAAAATTTTTCTCTGCCTCCCTGGTCCATTCAAAATACAAATAACAATGTCTTGGCCAGGTCTTCCAACAAAGGCTGCAGCTCTGACTCCAAATATTTCTAGCTAATGTCCTCCCAGAGGTATCTAATAATGACTATAGTCATGAACCAGTTGTAACCACCAGGCTGGAATTGACTGAAATCAGATTACTCCTTCAGATATTTTTGCACCCCAAAATAAAACACTGGACTAACGAAACGAAACAAGGACACAGCTAATAGTTGAATTAGTGCCAGGTAACATAAATGTAGCAGAGAAAAGAGAAGTGCAAGTTGGCTGTCATTCTTAAAGTCACTTAGACAGAATCCTTGCAGTCAAACGAGTTCCTATATCACAACTACGGTTCAACTGTTCGTAAACAGCCGTGTGCCACCTCGTGGTTTGCTTGCAAAAGTTAACAGTTGCATGCTTTGTAACACATCTAACCAAGCTGATTAGCCAGTATTTAACCATACACACACACAAACTTACATCAAAATTAAGAGGATGACTCCAGATAGTAAGAGTCGCTTATGTGGAAAAAAAGCTTTTCTTCCTTTAAAGAAATAAATGTGTCAAAAAGGGTTTAATATATAATGCTTTTGGCTATGCCTATTTTATAATTACAGGCAGAGGAAGTGAGAACGCTGGGTAACCTGCACCTCTGACAAATTTGGAAAGACATTTTAGGCCAAATGCTTACGTTCAGGTTTTAAGTAGATACCAACATTGATATTTACCTACCTAACAGCCAACTTGACTTCATAGAGCATGTCCATAATCCACACAAGGATTGTTTCACCTATCTTTCTACGGGGGAAAGCTAACTGAAAACCAGACATAGCCCTGATTTGGCCACTTACAAGGAAGTGAGCATTAGAGAGTGTTTCTTGAAAGCAGATTTGCACAGAGGAAACACCAGTTTGTTCTACAGAAAGAGCAAAGAAAGAAAAAGGACAGAGGAAAATCAGAAACAGAACTTGTTAAATATGATTTAGAAGACTTTCATTGGAGATAGCTGAGGTCATTGCTTCTGGCTGAAAATGAAACCTGTTGAACTCAAAATGTAGGTCACTGACTGAAACTATACACTTCAAGTAACAAAGAAAATTACTAAAGATGACAGAAGCAGTAAATGCACAAAATTCTTGACACAGGATGAAGAGAATTTTTAGTGCTACCAGTCTCACAGTGCCAGACTGTGCAGATTGTTCATTGCTCCAGTAGTTCAAAACATAAAAAGAGGCCTATTAGCCTGGAAGGGTTCATACTTCTAGCTCTTGATCCTGTTTGTCTGAACACTACCTCAGACGGCAAAAGCCATGTATAGTTTAATATATTACTGTGACATGTTTGTTTCCTGAAAAAAGAAATAAATAGTTTTTAAAGGCTTGACTTGGTGTTCTGTCATACGGACGTTTCCAAACCTGACCCACTGTAGCAGTAGCCTGCACTGGGGCGGCAATGCCTATTTGAATAGCCAAAGACAGATGGAAGTACTGAATAATCAATGCCTCTCCAGTGCGTAAACATCATTTTTTTAGAACGAGAATTAGACCTTCTTGCTGGAGAACTGCTGCAGTCACTGCTCCTGTATCTTGGGCTTTTCAGACAGGCAAGAGGTGTGAACTCTGAGATGTGGTCCTGACAGTGCCTCGATGCATCCTGTTGAAGGGAAAAAAACATATACACAGTAAACAAATTATTTTGGAGCTAAAAGTCTACAATTGTGTTCTTTCTTAGGGCCACTGTGCCCTTGGTATAATAATGCCTTTCACTAAATCGCCACTGTGACTATTTGTTTCATGTAAAGCTATAACCCCTCATGCTGTAGAGCAACCAACCATTTTCAACATGATTAGTTTTATATTAAGACCTACAGAAGCAGGTGTAATTGTACACATAATCTCTAAACCTGGTAATAGGCTTTTTAGACAACAGACACAGAGGATTGCTTTCAAGCTGAACTGTTTTAAATCAGGTTTATATTTCACTTCGCAATCTCTTCTAGTACATCTTTTTTTATCTCTGAATGTCTTTACTCAGGACTTCTTACAGGGAATTTTAAGACAGAACAGATTCAAGTACTTTGCCCTGTACTTCCAAAGAGATGGAATTCTTTACAATCAGTTAGTGTCAATAGATAAAAGTTCAAGAGGTTTAATGCACTTGCTTTGTACTTCTAAGCAGTATCTGATTTTGAACTTGCTTTGGTTACATGTAGCATCTATATAGCCAATTTATGCTATCTTGGCCTAATTGTCCATTAAAATTTATCGGTACCACATAATCACTCCACACTCTGGCAGAATCAGCCAGGGAATACTTGGGATTACAGTACCACCACAGCTGCATGACAACACCCTAGAACACATGCACAAACTAAAAGAAAATTAGCACAGCACTTCCCCCAGCGAGTTTATCTAACTCTTCACACTGAATGCACAAATAGTTTCCAGGTATAGAGGCACAGAGGTTATGTGATGGTATTTAAGCTATAAATGCATTATAAGCATGATTTCATAGAATCATAGAATCATTTAAGTCAGTGTTATCAATCACTCTCTCCATAAATGCTATGTAAGCCAGTCAATCCTCTATTCTTGATCATCCCCTTCCTCCTTTCTTGTTAACAGCAACACAGGAGCAAAAGGAACAAAATCACAAAGAAAATGTTAATGATGTCGCTTATAGAAGTTTGGCTGAGATTTAAAATTACACTTTTAAAACCAATCACAAGCTTGAAACAATACTTTTGCATAGCCAAGAGCAATCAGAAAACTCTTACAACAGGTACTCTTGGAAAAGTCAGTAAACTATACCAAACTGCTCACTAACAGTAAGGCCTGGGTTCTTTTAAACACACATATAGACCAAACGCCATCAATACAGAAAAATGTAGATATCAGGTAACAGATTAGCAGACTTTGTTTTGGAAATGCTGGAAGGAGTATTCATATGCTGTATGGGAACTATTTTTCCTATTCTTCCAGCTAGAAAGTGAGGCATTTTAGTTACAATGTGTATTTCTACAAATAAAATAATGTTTTTTCTACACATAGCTCCAAGGCAAGCACTTTCAATCAGCCACACCTGAAGCTGCTCAAGAAAGCTGGGGTTTGCTACCACTATTTGTCTAGCAGTCATTAAAAGTAAATCAAAAGCACCCCTCAACTACTGTGAAGCATCACAGCCCACACCAGCACATTACACTGCATCTGTCTTCTCCAAATACTGGAACTTTATACCTTCACTTCATTCCTTGTGTGCTGCTTCTGGGGTCAGGAGAGCATGAAGTGACTGGAACAGATACAGCATTCAAGTAGGAACATATTTGCATTAAAAAGTGTACCTTCTTACCTATATTCACTAGGGTAATCAATGGTGTGGCAAGGAAATGAGGTAAAGCAGAGAACTTCATTCTGCTGCCCTAATGTTTGGAGTATTTAGGAGCTCGTTACTTGTGCTGGTGTCTCAAGTATTTGGCAAGATGACCACCTTTCTCTCTTGATCCGAGGCAGTGATGCAACAATGCACTGCTCTATATACAGCCCCAGTCTCTGTAACTGAGCCAAAGTCCTGTTCACAAATCACTTCCTTTTGCATGGTTATTTTCCTGTTTTACTATCTGTATTTGGTCTATATATGTATTCAAGAGCATGAGAGATGATGGAAAAACTCCTCATGTATGAGATTTCTGACTTTATGTATTCTACACTATAGTGTAATGTGAGTACAGTCTGCAATGACGACCACAGTTCTTATAGAAGAAATGTCACACAACACCTACACACATAACATAAGGTATTCGTAAGACTTTAATATGGGTATATTGATTCATTGCTTTTCCTTACACGAGTAAGTGTCTGAGATAAAAAGATCTTACCTGTGGCATGGGACATCTCTTGCAAAAACTAGGCTCTCCAAGTAAAACATAATGATTTTGTATCAATATTGATAAAGTACATCAAAAACTCTGGAGGAAACAGTTGGTTTGTAAATAGCACAGTTCACCAATAGAAATTAATCCAAACTGGCAACACGTACAGTACTGTTACCTAGTTTTGATCTAATTATGGCTCGGAAGCTGAAAGATTTCCTTCAAGAAGTGGCCCATCGCTGTTCGCCAGTGCATTTAGGGCTGTTTTATGTCTCATACTCTTCTGCAAGGATGAGGAAAAACAGTGAGACTCTTGCTGAATACAAGAGAGAAATGTGAATGAACTGTACCATTTGGTACAAATGTTACTGTTTTAGCAAAGTCCTGTTGAAGTGATGGATTTTCTGACATTTAAAATTGCAAGGTTATCCTGTGTAAAACAAGGTTTCTGATTTTTGATGCTGAGATTATCATTTGGGCCCCTCTGAAGATGTTTCTAGTTCATTTCAAACTTCGTTAAAAATACCTAATTACTCTCAAAAGCACTTAACTGTACCATGACTAAGTACCAGGGGCTGTCCTGCCCCTTTGACAATAACCTGTCCTTGTGATATAGAATCATAGAATAGTTAGGGTTGGAAAGGACCTTAAGATCATCTAGTTCCAGCCCCCCTGCCATGGGCAGGGAC
>JANHGB010050185.1:4890-17816 GCA_026283785.1 Coracopsis vasa | reverse complement strand
TCCCTGACCTAATTTGAGTCCTGTCTATTTTAATTTTCTTTTCTCCTGTTCAAGACATGTTATCTTTTTCCTTGTTTTTGTCAAGGAATAATCTCTTCCCTAATTTGTCAGCTAGCTCTGACAGCAAGTACTAAGTTCCCATCTATGCTTTCTCGATCTGAAAAAGAAATATGCATCTCAGATAATTAAAGCTTGTTTTTTTATACAGTGCACACTTCTTGTAAAAATGGCTATGTTCCTTTATACTATACAGGAGCTGTGCAGGGTCAACAAATCTAAATACCAGTATGTTCTTATGATACTCATGTGGTCTTATAGAACACTTAACAGGTACAGTATGCATAATCATCTAAAAAGAAGTATGGGCCTAAGATTAGAATGAATCATGAACCAATTCTGCTCATCATTTTCAGCCTCCAGATGCTTCTGTGCAGTCATTCTGTATTTGTAATGAGAATGAGCCAATCCAGTTGATACTTTTTTCCCCTCTCTGCTCATAGTACATAAAATATTTCAACCTTAGAATGTCCCTCCTCTGTTCCCCTGCTACTACTGCAAGATTGTGCTAGAAGTCACATACAGCTCCACAGGTAGACCACCACTGACTTAGCTGTATACAAAGACAGGCTTTGGCTTACCATTACTAGAATTTCCAAACAGCTGCACCAAGATTGCCTACTGTTAGCTCAATTTACAGCTTGGGCAACAAACCACAAACCTCAGCTGTTTCCTCGTCTGTAGGTATCTACCCAATTAATAATGCTGCTTTTAAAAAGGAGGCTAATAATGATATTAAGCATTCCACAATAATGGCATCCGTATCTTAGGAGAATCCAGAGGAATTTTTGAAACAGACATACACTTACCTATTCTAAAAGAAAAATCAGATCCATGTATTTTTTTGTTAACAATAATACAACCAGGTGCTCTACCTATTTAGCACCAACTTACCGCCAGTGTTTCTCAACTCTTCGACTCAGGGCGATTTTTTCTCCCACTTCTGTGCATACTGGGTTAGTTAGCATAATCTTCCCCAAATCAGCCTTTACTGCACTAACTCTCCCTCCAGTAGACAAGGATCCTATGTTTACCATTAAAACTTCATTCTTCGATAATTTTTGCACCTGAAGGCAGATATACAAAACTCTGAAACATAAGCTTTAGTATTAAAAAAAAACCCAAAACAACCCATAGACAATATTATTTTCTCTTACCTGTGTGCCACCAAAGAAAAAAGATACAGCTGAGAAATGTAACAACTGTAAATATACACACACACAAGCCATGCAGAGTCAGTGGATAAAGTTTACATGTGAAAGGATAAATACATAAATACATAGTGTACGTAGTACTGCAAGTCCTTGGTATGATACGCTTTCTTGGGATTTCTCTACATTTTCTATAAAACATCCTGATGATTGCACATACTACACTAAAGTGGAAAGAGTCTCGGATATTGCTACAAATTGGAACATGATATCATTCCTTTAAATTATGTGGATATTCTCATTTCCCTTACGCCTACTTCCATCAAAATGATTTCTCAAAAAAGAATTTCACATGATAAAGAGAGTGCTGAAGCACTCACTGTTGCATGAAATGTTGCATTAAACTGTTTTAATGAAACATTAGAATCTAATTCTAGATTTTAATGCTAACAAGGAAAACTATGATATTTTAGTTGGATTTGTGTAAAATGGACCATGGAAAACAAGACTCTGCCATACATCAAGTTCAGTTTCTTTTCAACAATAGCATTTCAAAAATACTTAGCTTTAAAAGTTCTTAACAGAGAGAATCTACAAAAAACATGTAACTAGGAAGTAGATCCATATCTATATAAAACTATTGCACAAACAAATAGGCTGACAACAAAGGAAAACAACTATCAGTTTGTTTCAAAGTATACCTAACTTCAGGACAAATACTTTTTGCTACTTTAAAATACTCTGATATGAATTCCTACTCCTGTGAAAAGCATTCTTCTGTAATACTAACTAAGCAGGTAAAGTTAGTGACAAACATAAAAAGGAGACAAAACTACTGCATAAGACCAAAACAATGTATATACTAATGAAACTTAGAAGAAAAAACAGGAAAAAAAAACCCAAACCCAAACCCAGAAAAAGGAGTGCAGACCTTTGCAGCTTTCTTGTCTCCTTCAGTGCGCACACCTAATAGTCGTCTCAGCAAGAAATAGGAAATCTCTAGCTCCGTAAATATTTCTGGCAGCGCTCCAACGGCACCAAGGACCTGACCTACCATTCGGTCAGCCCGACACAGTGTTGGATCAATCTTAGTCCCAACACCTACAACACAACAAGGAAGGTCACAAGGAGTAACTGAAAGGCAGCTGTCACATTGACTTAGAGAACATGTAAAAATGACAAACTGAGAATGCACTGGGAATTCCCTACTACTTGGAACAGCACTTTCAGAATGTCAGCAAGACTATAAGCTCTGTCTAAACAGATGAAGAAATATTCTACTGTTAAAGCTGGTATAATTAGCATTGTGAGTTAATCTGTGCTAGCCAGTGACATTCAGGAAAATTATTTATTTATTAAATATCTGATTTTCACACTTATGTTGTGTCTCCCTCTATACATATGAATTATTTGAAATTCCTCATAGCCTTTTTGTTTATTACACTGGGCTTTATTGTTAAATGAAACCAAATGTTTTTACTTCATAAGCATGAAGAAATAAAACTTCTCAGAAGAGAATATTCTCACCTATAAGACCTCCTGGAGCAGCATATTGTAAATCATTGTTTTCAGCAAAGAGTGACACAATTTTGGAAAAGATTGGCTTGCACATGAGTTTTCCTTCACTGTCCTTAGACACAATACCAGGCCGGACTTCAATTTCCTGGCCCACCTAATTAAGAAAGTGAAAAAGTGATTAACTGGTGGTTTTACAGGAACATAAAGCTACTAGTCACAGACAAGACCCACTTATCCCAAGATCTACTATTTATACAAGTCCTTGTTTCTGGGCTACTGCAGAACTCCCCAAGACTTCTGTTGCACTGCTTACTGCAAACCGAACAATATTGAAAGCTCTGTATCTCACAGCCAATATAACAACCAATTTTCTTTTCAATATAATTTGTAAAACTCCTTGAACAAAGGATCTTTAGCAGCAATAACGCTGATATTGTAATTTTAGATTTTTTTTTCTTTTAAATAATATGTCATTTAGAAATGTTATAGCATTGAGAAAAAATAAGTTAATTTGATTAGTGTAATTGATCAGCATTGATAAACCACAGGACAAAGAAAATACAAGTTGCATAAATGTTCCAAGATGTGGTTTGCTTTCCAGTCTAGCAAGGCAACTTTTAAAGTTTCCATCTATTGACAATATCCCATAAGCAAAGTAAACATTTTAAAATACACAGAATACTTCTTAAATGAGGAAGTGGGACCTGTGGGAACCCACTCATGCTTCCAAGGTTCTTTTAAAGTTCTTTTGCTCTCCCTTTCCCCCTGTAATTCAGCAAGCAAAAGTGGTAGGCCAGGAGAAAAAAAAAAAACAAAAAACCAAAAAGCACTCTCAATTTTTGTAAGCAATGAAATCAGTATCATGATTAGCAAAATACTGCAGTAACAAAATATATCTAAAAAATAAAAAGCAGAGTAAACCAGGAAAGTAAAAATGAGGCACAGACAGAAAGGGTAGAGTGCCATCTGAGTGTATTCCTTTTTTTTTTTTTTTTAAATAAAATCAATTATATAGATTCATTTTGTACTAAGCATGGAAAGCATCTACTCATTATCAGTATAAATCTCCAGACACAAAACGGAAAAGATTACCTTTAGAACACCCTTTAGAATACTGCCACCAGCTACACCTCCCTTAAGGTCATCAACTTCACAGCCAGGCTTGTTGACATCAAAAGACCTAATTACTGAAAAGCACAGACCAAGTTTATACTTGAGATCAGGTTCTTAAAGAATTAATGTCTTTAGCAACTTTGCTTCCCTATTCTAATGAAGGTACCCACATACCCACATATATATAAATATTACAAAAATGTAATTCAGGAAGAACACTAAAATATGATGAATATTTTATTCCCAATTCTTAAGTAGATAATTGACTTTCTTCTCAAAAAAAGCTGCTCATGTACATAAATGTTTTAAATAATTGTTTCTGCATAGCAGAAGTTAAAGATCTGAAAAAGATAGCAATGATAAACAATATTACAAAACCTCTTCAATATTCACAGTGTTAAATGTGAATATTGTAACCTTGTTTTAATGTGGTTGATTTTTCTGCATTTTTAGCATGTTTGTTAGGTATCCCATGTTTCATGTGTTAAAAAAAAGGCACACAAATTGCTTTATCATAGTGGAACTGAATTTCATGTATGCTGGACAAGAACCAAGACTGACAATTCTGAGACAGGAGATTAACACAGAAAAATCTAACCAGGCTACCTATAAGTTTTTCATGGAAATAATTTAATTTTCAAATTCAACAATTTTTCAGTACCTTGTTAAATCAAATTTAAGTTCACAGCAATTGAAGGTAATGTTTGAAGACATAGAAATTTCTCATCCTTACTGCATTTTAGTGCTGTCATACACAGAAAATGCAGAAAACCCAGCAGTTACCTCGAATAGATTGAGCTATAGCAGTTAACTATGAACAAACAATACAGCTCTCAGAAAATATGCAAGTTTTAAAATAAGAGCACACTAAACGCTCCTTTTAAATCTACCTCTTTTTAGTACATTCAGCTCATGCTATTTTAAGTGTAGATACCTGTAGGAAATGGTTAGCCACAAAACCCCCAGACCTATGCATCTACATACCAATAAGCCTTGGTTCAGATGTGAAATCTCGCAGCGGGACTGGGATTTTTTTCACTATATACTCACAAACTACCTCAATGTTGTATTTCAGCTGTGCTGAGATTGGAATTATTGGAGCTCCTTCTGCAACTGTACCTGAATCAAAATAAAGTTCAACATCAAGCCTTAACATAATGTTTACAGTAACATGACCAAGTGCTCTGTCATTGATAAAAATACTAATGAATTTCAATGCACACTTTATGTGTATTTCCCAAAGCAGTAAGTACCAGAGCATTTACCTTTCCCTTCAACATTTTAGTTCAAACCAGCCAGACCTACTTTTGGGGGTATTCTGAAACAACCCTTATGTTGCCTTTGGGTAACTATACTGAAGAACTTTACAGCTGCTCTCTAAACATTGTGCAAGGTAATCTTCTGTTCTTAAGGAGAATTCACTTCCTACATTGTGATCAGAAATATTCTTAAGATACCTTCCTCAGAGAAATCAGATATCTCACTATTTCATACAGCAGTATTAATTTTACAGTCAGATTTTATTCTGACAAACTAAAGCACCTATCAATTTAATGATATGTTTTCTAAGTTTTGCAATACAAATATATATTTTAGAAAAATTGTAATTTTGTGGAAGGATGCATTTAGTTAGTTATCGAGGCTTGTTAAATATTACTAGTTTTAATTCTATCTTTTTTTTTTGTGATAACTCAAATTCTCAAACTTCAAATGTACCCATTAAGCCACCCCGACACAGCTGTTATGAACAGCTTATGCATGGCAACAATTCTGAACTACAAATAACAAACAAAACAAAGAAAAAAACTCCACAAGACCCATTGGTGACTTCTGATGCTGACAATCCAGCTCTGCAGCTTCTCACATAACTCAGCTAAAGCAGATAAGCAGGGAAAACAGTGGAAGCTCCTGGGAAAGATGACACTCAGAGTACTAAAGCTGAGCAGAACATCGAACTTTATAGAGTAGGATAACACTGTGTGGGCTGCACTTACAGAAAGAGATGAAAGACCAATCTTTTGTGATTAGATAAAAGAACACATTTATACTTACAAGGTGCCCTAACAAGTGCTGCTTCATTCTCTCCTGTACTGCAGTAAAATCACAGTACAACTTCTACCAAAGAAACAAGCCAAGAAGCAATACCCAGAAATCACCGCAGATTCAGTATAAGCTACTAGATAAGAGCTATTGCTGTTAGTTTTACATAAAGAGCTCTGACCAACAGGCTTAATACTACTGTATGTAAGCAGTCTGAAAGAGGTAAGAAGCACAACTCCAATGGTCTATTTTTAAATTAACAGACAATGTACACTATCATTATCTAAGGAAGAGAACCTCCTCTATAACCATAGAGAAAAGAACTATGTCCATGTCCCAACACTGAAGAATTTCCACCACTAACTGCATCTCTGCTGTTGAAAACTTACCTTGTACAAATGCAAGAATCTGTTCATACTGTTCTTTAGCCTGGCTCTCTTTCACCAAATCAATCTTATTTTGTAGAATCAAAATGTGTTTCAGTTTCATGATTTCTATAGCAGCTAGATGTTCTGAGGTCTGGGGTTGAGGGCATGACTCATTACCAGCTGAAAGAAGAAAAGTGACTGCAATATAGAAACTATAGACAAAACTCCCACAGTTAAGACATCTACTTTCCATTGTATTTTTATAAAAGATGACTCTCTTAGTCACCTCTCAGTAAGCTACATGTAAAGCACCCAAGTTAATAAGCACCTACTCTTCCCCAGAACTGCTGGCTGTAGCATCCAAACAATATATGACAAATGAGAGGTTGCCTGAGAGGTTCCCTCATTCTACTTGCTCCCAGTGCAAACACACATCTACAATTTCCAAAGATACTGACAGCCAACTTGTGTCTATATGACTTATTCCATCCTTTAGGTCTTCAGACATCTTGGTACTGACTGTAGGATAATGGACAGTTTACCTTTCTTAAAATTCTGTGGTATTTTCTTATCACTAAGGCCATAAAAATGCTAAGATCCCCAAACTCTGTAACACATGATAAATATGTTGAGCATGTGGATAGGGTAGATGTCCGCACGGTTTGGACTGCACCCACCCAAGAAGCCAACTTTGGCCCGATGTGCCATTATGGTGGTTAATCTCACTTGAAGATTGGTCTAACACTTTCTAGACCAAAACAGGCAGAAGGAATGACAGCTCATCACCTGTCTCAGACTATTTAAACTATAATATCTGAATCTGTTTTTCTTCTTTATTGACATGTCCTATGTAGGTAAGATAATTACCATTTATCATTGCAGAGTACGTATGTTCTATTATAGAACACCTGTATGTCTACAGAACACTATGTTCTACAGACATACAAAAATAAGTTTTATCCAATTCCTGTTGGTTGCAAATCAGAACAGAAAATGACTGATCCAAGATAAATTTCCTATACTTCAATTTTGCCCATATTCATCTGGGTTTACTGTCTGTATGGATGTTTGTGGACTCTCCTGAATGACAAAGGCTACATACATATTTAAAGCAAACTGAACCTTCAGAGAAACTCAAAATGTACCTGGAGCTAATTTATTTCAATAAAATAATATAAATTTTACAGCACTATACAACTACAAGGTTTCCTCTTATCTAACTAAGCTTCCATCTGGTGGCCAGCTACCACACTAATGAGTATGTATAGCAATGTTTTTTTAAACCCCAGGTTGTTAGGGTTCATTTTCATCATAGCATCACTTTATTTTCTTAAACACATCTCAAAAGCATTCATTTGTTTTAACTGCTTACCCACCCCACTAAATTTTAAAACCCATATAATGTTGTGTCATGATATTAAAAAAATAGAGCTCTGCTTTTCTGTAGTAATCATTACCTATCAACAGTAAAGCTGCATCCATTACTGCTGCACCGTTCAACATAGTAGCCATCAAAATATCATGGCCAGGACAATCCACAAAAGAGACATGCCTGTTGCAGAAAGATGTTAAAAACAAATCCAAAAGACAATTACCAACAATTTCTACAGCTGATTTATGTAAGCACCTAGGCAGACATAAAAGTTAAAAGCATCCTTAAAATAGATAAATAAACATTTCAAATAATGCTGAGAAGCAATACCTTGACAGTATTTTCATAAATGTTCGAAAAGAGCACAAAGATTACTGAATGGCTACTGAATATTTCTGAGTTTTAAGATCTGATATACATCCAGATTAGATACTGCTTTAATATCTCACAAATTTACTTGTTAATTAGATTAGATTTAAATGCACCAGAATAAAAAAACCAACCAACCAAACCCGAAAAACCTCAAACGCACCACACAGGATTTCTCTTATCTCTTAAAAAAAAAAAAAAAGCCATCACCCATTCTCCTATTTTAGAAAATTATGAGTCTTTAATTACAGTTATAATTATACTTCACTTCAAAGACTTGTCTACAGAAACAATGTCACACCTTTTAGCACAACCTGTATGATTTTATTGTGCAGACCATAATAGTCAATTAGCTACATCCTCGTGTCCTGGTTTCAGCTGGGATAGAATTATTTTTCTTCCTACTAGCTGGTGCAGTGCTGTTTTGGCTTTAGTCTGAGAACAATGCTGGTAACACACAAATGTTTTAATTGTTGCTCAGTAGTGTTTACCCCAATCAAGGACTTTTCAGTCTCTCATGCTCTGCCAGTGAGGAGGGACACAGGAAGCCGGGAGGAAGCAGAGACAGAACACCTGACCCAAACTACCCAAAAGGGTATTCCATACCATAGCGCGTCATGCCCAGTATATAAATTAGGGGCAGTTATCCAGACAGAGCAGATCGCTGCTTGGATCGGGCTGGGTATCAGTTGGTGGGTGGTGAGCAATTGTATTGGGCATCACTTGGGTTTGATGGGGTTTTGGGTTTGAGGGAGGTTTTTTGTTTGTTTGGGTTTTCTGCTTTGTATTTTCTTTCTCCTCTTGTTATTTCCTTTTTCATCATAATTATTATTAGTAGTAACATATTGTACTTTTCATCTTTAAACTCTTCTTATCCCAGCCTACAGGTTTGGGGTTTTTTTTCCCCAGCTTTCCTCCCTGTCCCACTGGGTGGTGGGGGAAGGGTGAGTGGGTGAGCAAGCAGCTGTGTGGTACTTATTTGTCAGCTGGGGTTAAACCACAACATCTTGCTTGAACCTGTTCAGTGAAGAATCCTTGTTTTCTGGTAGCATGCCACCAAAAAGCAAGTTACTGATTTGTTGCTTCTACTACAAGGAAATAAATCCAAAGCTTTTAGCCAAAAATTTAACAATGGCTGCATGACTGTCACTCTCTAACAGAAGTTACCGTTAGAACAAGTGCTGTACTGGGAATCTCAGGAAAGGAAGGAAATACTTGATTACAGCACCATGTGTATTTTATACATAAGTATAGGAACCTTGTTATACAACAGCCTTCATGGCTACTCTCATTTGAGCAATCACTGTAAAGACCCATGTAACAGCTGTTACGGTTACTATGTTTGCATAATGACCGTGACATGCATTATTAGAAAAGAACTAAATAAAGTTACAGGCCTGATCTCACATTAGGCATCAAGATTTCATATACTCATTAAGAATTTTGATAACCTCTCTGCTTCTAGGAAGAAAAAGTTTAACAAAGGTCACCCTCCAGGAACATATTTAAAAGATGCATTTGTGAAGTCCATATTAGTTCTCAATCTAGTGGCTTTGAAATATATGAATTGCAGAAAAATTTAACTTCAGTGTCCTGCAGATACCTGAGGACAGAAGACACAGGTGTGCTTTACTGTGGACAATGCATTGCAACCAATAAAAACCATGGCAATTCAGGTGATACCTTAGATGAGGGGTGCCCAGCATCTAAGAACATGTGGTCTGCCATAACAACTCATTCAGCTTTCAGCTCAATTCTGCCTATTTTCAGTTACACAAAAGGCAGTAAATACAATTTATACCGTACATTCTACAGCAGTTACCTGACTAGTTTAAAGTTCCCTTTGGTGCCAGGAATATCTGTAGGGAACTCATCTGGGGTGCTGCTTCCACAGGATCGGTAACACTCTGGCCGCGAACAGCTTGGGTCATCCAGCTTGTAAATCTGTAAGCAATTGTTAAAAATTGAGAAACAGTTTAATTCTTCAAGTTTAAGCTATCTGTAAGCTTACAGCCATCCTGAAATATATTAGCAACATATTTTCTAGATTTTAGTAATGACTCACCTTTGCATTAGCATATCCCAGCTTGATTGTGATATTTCTTTCCAGTTCATTTTTAAATCTGACAGTATGAACTCCAGATATAGCTTTGACTACTGTCGACTTCCCATGGGCTACATGACCAATTGTACCTATGTAGTAAAAGCAAATGTCTGTCAATAAATCATCATTTACTTTTAAGTAATGTTCCTCCACCATCAACACACAATTACCCTAAACTCTCTGTAGCCAGAGCTCCCATCAGAAGCATGTATGGGTTTCATAATAATTTTTGTTTAAAGAAACAAAGCCCTCAGCGGACAGGTCTTTGCATTTTTATGAAACTCATTTTAGCGCTTAATTTTAAGGTAAAATAAACTTTGCTTTAGCAACTATTCCCCACTTCATTCAACACAATTCTTAGAGTAAAATTGGTGCTTTCCAATATAAAAGGGTTTGAAGAAGTCTCTTCCTACACCTTGGTAAAATTTATAACGAACCCATTATATTTATATTAGTCTGATTCAGTAAGAATTTCTTAAAAATGTTCTCACATAGGTACCACATGCTACTGCATCAGCACCAGAAAGAATCACATTAATGCACCCCTCTTTCTTTAGAAGTTTGCTTTTACCTATATTAATTGTTGCTTGCCTGCTGATGACTTCTGGTGAAAGAGGCGTCAACTTGGTAACATCCTGTGTGAGGGAGATTTTAGAATTTAGTCATCTTGTATCTAAAGGTTTAGAAAGTACTCTATGTATTTTCTGAACAATTATCCAGTAGTTCTATTCAGCAAAATCCAACCAAGCTCATTAAAATAATTCTAAATGTGCGTTCCAGTCTGTTAAGAATGTGAAATAGGAACAAAAGATGAACAAAATCCTGACTGTAAATCAGTACAGGTTGCAAATCAAAACACTGACTTTAAGTTGGTATAGGCTGCAAGGTGTAGAAGATGGAAGTAAGAAGCTCTAACACTAAATAAAGACACCCCAAAAGTTCTGCTGTCCTCAATAGCTTGTTGCATGAACCTACTGGTAGCACCTGGCAAATCAAACACAAATACATTCTGTACAGTTAAAAAGACAACTCTAAAAGTTAGTTTAGGGCTACTTTTTAAGCTGTTTGTCCAAGCATTCAAAGGTTGAAATATACTTAAATGTTCCTCTGTACTATTTTGGAACTCTTTACAGTTAATTTCCATCCTGCACTGAATTCATATGGATGAGCTACTCAGTTCAAGCAAAGATTCACAATGCCAAAAGAGTCCTCAGTGGTGGACAGGATGGAAATATTTATAAATATACAAATAACCCCACACAGAATAATTTACATTAATTCATATATTGTTTACAATGTTACATGCAGGTCCTGTGCGTAACAATCAAATAAACGCATCTGGGTGAAAATGTAAGCTCACTCAGTCCATTCTCAAGTGTTACATGAATATAATGTTCACATTCCAGACAAAAGATTTGCCCATCTAACACATGCAATTAAATTTGTATTTCTTGTATATTTAACTTAAATGACTACACACACTGAAACCGGTGCTGGGAACGTGACCTGCAGATGGCACCATCCAGCACGCTGACAAGCATGTGAGCATGATGCAAAATCCTGTCATCAAGAGAATTGTTCCTGGTGCACACAATTATGCACTCATGCAGTTTTCCCCTCAAGAGAGATGCAAGGCTAAGTTCAGCTATAAGCTCCAGTCAACTGTACAAATTCAAAGGTCAAGTGAAAAAACACAGAATAGGCCATAAAAGTAATTCCTATCGATCTCCCAACTAGGCCTACCTGTGTTCTTTCTTACTGTCAAATTCCACGGTCAACAATGAAAAGACGTAAAAAAACATTCTGAAATTACTAACGTGCTTCACTAACAAGTACCAACATGCTTAGCTATAACACAAAAAGAATTCTTCTGCTCAAACACCAAGATTATCAAACTTTATTACCATAAAGACAAATAAACTTTTCTAACTTGCTGAACACTAGGGAGGCAGCAATAGGATTTTTGACTGGTATTGTCTGCATATATGTGTAATAAACGAGACAGTCCAAGCAAGGCCACCACAGCAAGATACCTCTGCAACCGATTTTCTTGTCAGTCAAGGTGATTTTCTTGGTAAATCAACCAAGACAAGGCTGGCAACCAATCCATCTAGCCCGCTGGGGAAACAGAACTCCAATTTATGGTTCTGCTTCGGGGAGGGAAGAGCCTTTAATACCATTCAGCAGAGCCACACTCATAAGGAGGAAACTGCACGTCTCCACTGCTGTGCCACTAAAGCGTCACTCGCAAGACCGGCACGCCAACGCGCCGAGCCTGGAGCTCACCTCACCAGCAAACGATGGCCTTTTTCTGCCAACACAAACCCACTGCGACCAGCCCAACAGGCTGCCAGCGCCGCCACTATGCCCCATGCCTACCTTCACCTACCCTTTCCTTCAGCCCCGCCGTACTGCGACTCGCCTTCCCTGTCCCGAAGCCAGCCGCTTTCCGCTCCCCTTCAGCCCTCACCGGCCCCAGTGGGGCCCGGTGGGAGGCACGGACCCCTCTGCCTCTCAGCGCCCGGACACCCAAAGACACCCGCCCTGCCGCCAGGGCCCCACCAACCGCATCCGCCGCTCCCCGGAGCCCGCAGTCCCTTCCCGGTCCCCCGTACGCTCCGCGGCCGAGTCTCACCAAGGTGGCGAGGTCCTGCCGGCTGAGGTGCGGCTGCCCCAGAGTCACTCCCGCCTCATCCCCCGCCATCTTGGCACGAAGAGGAAGCTAGGCGGTCTGCGCGGCCGCCTGACCCCCGGCTCCTCGTGGCCCCGCAGCCGCCGATGCCCAGCCCGGTACCCGCCGACCGGGGTGAGCAGACGCTCAGCTCTGGGACCGG
>JANHGB010050183.1:0-25395 GCA_026283785.1 Coracopsis vasa | reverse complement strand
GGACAGAGCCTTGGGTGACATGGTTTAGTGTGAGGTGTCCCTGCCCATGGCAGGGGGGTTGGAACTAGATGATCTTAGGGTCAAATATTCTAAATTAAATTCTCACAATATATACATTATCACGGGTGATATAGCCTGATCATCGACTAGGCAGCTAATATCTGAATAAATTAAAATATACGTGATTCTTGGTACTAATTTTTTTGGATGTGGTGAAATGATGTGGCTAGAAACAATCTCCTTTTGTCTTCCAAGATTCCTTCAGGCTTCATCATCCTTGAAACTGTCAGTCAGATCACATAGATAGTCGGGTGCAATTCAGTTTTTACCTTGAGAAAAAAGGTGAAAGGAAACTTCTGCGGTATCATCACATTTCTGCTTTTTCCAGTGTTCCACTTCTTTTCTGCTTCTACTGAAACAGGATAGAATGAGTTCAGCTTCAATCCAGTTTCATTCTTTTTATTTTGGACTTTTTGGTCTTTTCTTAACCATTACTCCCAACAGTATTATAAGATATTTTTCTCATAATTTCAGATTATCATTGGTATAGAGGAGAGGGTTTTTACCCTTGAAAAAATTAATTTCAACTTGTTGACTCCAACTATATAGGAAGAAAATAACATAATTTTCAATTGTCTAAACAAAAATCTCAACATCCATAAAAATAGCTCAAATCAAGACAAAATGAAAATAATCTGCTTCCTTTTTAGTAACAACAAAACCAATCATGCAAAAAAAGCAACTACAAAACCCCACATTATATATAAACTAAAATTCAGTATCTCCTTTACTCTGGAGAGAATGCAACCTTTTCATCTATTTAAAAATTATGATGACTTCACAATGAAAATGCTTCTTATGAAAAAAAAAAAGAGCCTTAAAATATTTTTTTTCTTCATTTAAAAAGTCTAAAGTTGTCATGATGAAAGATTTTTTGACTGTTAAATATATGAATAATGCTTCTCTCAGTGAAGCTATTTTGGTTAGCAAAACTACTTTTCTCAAAATTAAAAAGGACCTCCTTAGCTGTCTTTTGAAAAGTAATTTAGTGACTAGGGCTCTATCCTCAGTAAACTGAGGGGGTTGTCCTTGCTGTACTTGCAAAAGATTATCATCAGGGATTTTTCTTCAGTCAGTGCCAGTTGAGGAACTGTGTACAATGAATGAAAAGTAAATACACTTGGTCCATCTTCTTCCTATTAGATAGCCCAGACCATGCCCTGTTTTCACTTCTATTCGTCTCAAATACCAAAGGCAGATTGTCTAAATTTTATTTCTGGCTAGTACTCTGATGGATAGGTTTGCTGCTTACAGGGACTGTGGTCTGCGTCAGGATTAGCTCCCACATCTTTCTTCTCAAATAAGAGCTGCTTTTTCCGTTTCTCTAGAAAAGAAAAGTATTTACTTCTCCTGGAAGAGATCAACTTATTTCCTGGTCCATAAAACTGCATAGTTCTTATCAGCATTTTCTTCTGTGTACATCAGAAGGGAAATATTATGTGCTAATACCTTAATTATTCATTAGCTTACAGCCAGTTTCTTCCTACAACTTCCTCTGTCAAAATTTTTTTTCAGCTGATACCATTAAAGTAAGCCAATAATACTGTGCCTAAAACAACTCCCCTACTAAGAAAGAGGTGGAAAGAGATGTTTAGATTAGATAGCCCACAGATTTCTGAAGTTCTGCTGCATGGAAGGACCTGGGTAGATTTGCATTCAGCTTAAGGCAAAGAATTTATCTTGCTCTAAATTGTACCCCCTCAGCAATCTGAAGACAAGAAACCGATTCTGAAGTGTCCATCATCTGAAGTGTCCATCAGTTGTCTGCAAGAGGAAATTATTTTTTGCTGGTGAGTTTCTGAAGCTTAAAAATACGTTCCCAGAACAGGCCCAGTAGCGTACATACAGCAGGAATTTCTTAGCGTACTCATTTTAAAACAGAAAATGAGCAGCTGTCGACTATGCTGTGAACTCTACTTTTCTTCAAATCTCATATGAATATGAGCTTTCCCAGCTGTTTTTGTTTTGACTGTTTGTTTGCTTTTAACGGAATCACACTTAAGTCTGAATTTCCCAACATGTTTACTTTAGGTCTCACAAAGTATTCACTGATGATAGTTTATCTATCTGACAGGTCATGCAGTTCTATTAAGCATTCTTTTTATACTGTTCCTTGCTCCGTTTTTCCAAGTTTGCGTACAGCATGATCGTGGGGCACCCGGTGCTGAATCATTTCATCCTTGCGCACTAGCCTTCGTGCATCCATCCTAGGAGAAGGAAAACTCTAACTTCCAGCCCGGGCAGATGGAGCTCATCTAGCCTCGCAAGGCCTTCTATCTAGAGAAGAACACTCTAATCAGATCAACGGCCTGAGGACTTTGCTGTCACCGTCCAAGCTCGCTAGGCCCTGGCAGATAAACCTCAGGTGTAAAGGGTGGGGCCAGTTCTGCGCACTCTGCCCCTCACCTAAAAATCCTCTGTGCAGGCCCGAAGGGTTTCCTCACACTCGCACAGCCCTGTTGTGACAGGTGAGGGATGAAACAGCAGGTGATAAAGGTGCACTGGGAGCCACAGACTCAACCCTGCATGCACACGGTTCAGGACATTTGGTCGCTCGAAACTGACCCAGGAGATGTCACTCTTGTTCGGAAACATCATGTATGACCAAGTAGCCCTTTTTCACTCAGATCTGCCTATCCCACATACCCTTTTAGTCCTGTTTACGATTGCAGTGTGCATGGTTTAAACCCTCCCAAAATCTTCGTTTGCGAAGTCAAGCCATCAATATAATATATATGTGTGTGTGCATATATGTAACAAATACATGTATATATTAACTTGACATTATGAAGCAGATGAATCTATGTGACAGTTAAAGCATATTTTGAAAACTGGCATGTGTTTTTTATAGGTAAATCAAGCATATTTCTGTGCTCCAAAATACACTAGCAGGTAACCGAAAAGAAGGAAGAGAAAATACGGATAGACTATCCAGGTACGTGTTGTATAGGTAAATTTCATCTTCATCTCTTCAAAGGAATTAAATGATCTGTACAGTTATCCCAGAGCATTGTATTCCTAGGACTATGAATATATCAGAGTTAAATGTAAGAAAGAAGTCACTGGCCTTTTTGAACTAGCTCTTTTGTAATTAAAAGTACAACTCACGTAGGAGAAATATGTTCCTTAATCATTTCATCTCCTCTAATAACCCTCCTTTCTCACCCTGCTAATAGTTTGATTTTGTTTTCCAAGTAAGAGACAGTAAGAGGCATAAAATGAAACCCATATTGCAGCCCTCAAGGAAGAAACACCAAAGATATCAAAGTGTCTGTTGCCATCTGTGGTAATTCTGCTGTTTACAGCTGATATGATCATTCGAAGCCTTATCTGTAAACAGTATAATGACATGGTGATTAAGCAATAGGGATATTAAATTTCAACAGATTTATTTGAATGTGATCTGCATGAGAGAGCTTATACTACCTTTGATTCCTAAAAACTGGCTTATCAGATGATAAGCTTAGTGACAAACTAGTTATACTTCATCACCATATAAAAGTGGATGCCTATTGTCTGTTTCTTCTCATTCACAGTACTGCCAGTGATAGGACATATGCTGTCTCTGCCTAACATTTTTCTAAGTCATTACTCTACAGGGGAAACCATATCACAGCAGAAAAACTCTCAGTTGGAAGATAGCTGACCTGAACTTATTTTCCACCTCATATTATAGAAGACTCTGAATATGAAGAGACGTAATACTTAATTTGCCAGATAAACAATTTAATTTGCAAGAAAAAGCAGAAGTAAGTGGAAATAGGATAAAAAAGGGTAGTAAAAGGTCCTGCCTGCTCCTACAGTTATGAGGAATAATTACATGCTCATCCAAAATCACTAACAAAGCCTCCAAGTATTTCAAAAGATCTTTCCAATCACAGGTGTGCAGCCTAGATCACAAAAAGCTGGTCATATATTCAGCAGACATAAATTGTCAAGGTGCTGTTCACATTGGGGATACACATATTTAAAACAGCACATAGTGGTGCTCTAAAACTTGACAAGTTCTTTTCGAGAAAATCTCAATTTTCCTTACATTCATTAAAAAAATAATTAAATAATTTTCTTAAAACATAGATCTTTTTGGTATGTCAAACAGTGCTAGCAAAATATAGAAAATATCTGAGCATATGGTCATTTCCTATAAAACTTTCTATTTCAATAAGGCATTCTAAGTTTTATGAAATTGTCTATATTTTTTGTTGACCTCTTGGCTGGTTAATGTCTTTGGCTGTAGCGTTTTTCTTTAATGAGTCAAATCCCACAAATTTTTAAAACTGAAATTTAAATATCAGTCAATGACTCAACTTTTTTGTTTGTTTTCCTACAGTCCTCTTTACAGACCTCTATTTTTTTTTGTTCCAATTTCTCAAAGTACAGACAGAGCATTGAATAACCTCTAACAGTACCACACTTGCTATAAAACTGGAATATATCTAGAAGCAGGCAAGTACTGAAAGGGAAAGATAGGTGTATGACTTGACTTATGCTTCTGTATAAGCAAGACGTTTTTTTCTCACTGCCTATGATAAGAAACAGACGTGTTGCTGCCAACAGAAGTGTTCCCAGAAATGAGCAGCGTGCGTGGCCAGATCTGCAGCTCCAGTTGCTGCTGTGCAAATTGTCCTGCTTGTGAATAAAGGAGCTCAGCTGAACTGAAAGACTGGAAAAAAAAGGACATTTCAGGCAGTGATTTTGTCATGCTGTGCTTGATAGTTTGTCTAATGGAAGGAAAGCATGTAATTTCCATGTTGATTTCCAGCATGTGCCTAAGAGGAGTACTTCATTACACTTCAGTGCCTGAATGGAGTGTTCCTTTGTACTGCATTTCATTGGTATCGCATCTGTATGATAACAAATATTTAAGCTTCTGCAACTCATTTTCCATAATTTACCTTTCCTTCTCTGTACACAACCTTATAAACAGGTTTTCTTTTGCTATTATCAGTTGTTTGTGGATTTATATATGAGAAGCCCCATCGCTACAATTTATCTGGTTTTGTAGGCACCTTAGTTATGTAACTGTCAAGGATTATGAAGGTAGAGGTGGCAGATGCATCCAGTGTCAGCATTATCACATTATCTGACAGATTCCTAAACAGAGATAAATTATCTGATCAGAAATATGAGTGAGAATATTCCTGATGTTCTTCTGAGATTTCAGAAATACTTTAGTGATTTTGGTTTAAATTCAGCAACTGAAAATGGCTGGCTGGAATGAGAAAGTACTGTGGTAAGGAGGAGGATAAACTTCTGACAGTGGTCCTGCTGCAGTAACAGAATCAGATTTAGCACAGATATAAGTGACTAGGTCTCAGCCAAATGACAGAAACATTTTTGATATTTTCTTCAAAATGTCATCTCATAAATTCAGTGTAAGAATAGACCAGCAATTTCCCCCTCCTCAAAAAATAAATTAAGGAATTGCAGAAAATATTTGCCAATTATATCCTTTTCTTTTTGATCAACTGTGACTAAGTTAAAATGAATACCAGAAATGAAACTCTTTTTGAAACTCTTGTTTCTTGTCTCTGCTATAAAAAATCAGGTAGTATTTGTAATTGTTTTTCTTCTTAAACACCATATACCTCTTTTTCTTTAAAACAGAATTTTACAATTTCAACACAAAAGAGCCTGGTGGAGGAGAAAGTTTGCCAAAGGAATGTCCTATGCCATCAGATCAAAAAAAGCATATCTTCTTTTTGTAAGCCCCAGTTTTGGCATGTGAGTTTGGTTTGGTTTTTTTTTGAAGTTGTGCTATAACCCAGGAAGCCTAGCTCAAATGTCTGGCAAAAGTATTCACTGGCCCATGTGAAATTATGCATGGTGCACAGGCAGGTAGGTAGGAATTTCAGCAGAAACTAAAAGACACCCAGATTATTAATAATGCATTTTTCATCTCTTTCTCTGAGGACTGGCAGAGCCATAACTGTCTGCATACCTGAGCAAGCTGTGTAGGTGCCGAAAGCACAGCAAACTTGAGAAGATTGAGAAAAGATGCAGTCATATTTAACACTGCTTCCTGGATATATATTTCCCCCTGAAGAGATTTCAAGCTGTCAATATCCTTCTAAAAATAAACAAACCTATGAGCAATGCAGCAATGCCTTTATGCAATGCAGCTGGTGGTGAGAATAAGTGCCCAAACACAAATGAACCGCCTAGGCTACTGACACATTGTACTTCTGAACTGGTGAGAGGAGACACCTCCTTCTCCCCTATTTTTGACCCATGGGCAAAAAGAATCAAATGTATTATTTTATAAGCAGAAGTGACACTTCAAAGTATTGTGGGCAAAGCCCCAACTCCTGAAACAAGTAGCTAAGATGAAAGACTATCAAATTAATTAAAACAGTGAGAAAACAAAGTCTAATTTGGGCTGAAATTAATGTTGCATGTGGCAGATGAGATAAATCAGGATGACACAGAAAGCACTTGTTACCAAGCAGACAATGTCTTCTTCGACTTCAAAACAGTTCAACTCCATTTTAAAACAGAAAATATGACTTAGCAGGACCATCTCCTGCAGAAGTGGATATATATGATGCATAATTGCTGAAGCAGTGACATTATCTTTCTTATCTGTATATGTGTTATAAAGCTGCCAAAAACTTTGTGGAAAAGTCATACCAAAGTTGGTGTGCAAATGAGGTGAGAGCTCTTTGACATCTTAGGATGCAGACAAGGAAAAACTGGCTTTCTCTGTCTATTCCTTCCCCCTGCTTTTCCCAGAGGTAAGAGTCACCCCTTTTCTCTTCCAAGATCTTCCTAAAAGTGTCTCTATTCAAACTACTAATCTTAACCTCTCTGAACTTTCCACTTTCAAAAAATTTCATAAAATAAAGCAGTCCACAACAGGATTTTTTAATTATTATTATTAATTTATTTATTTATTTTTGGCTTTAATACTGTGAAGTGGAGCACTGTGTTACTAGCCCACACAAGAACCAATGCCTCTCTGAATTTATTTCAGGCTCTGGCCTTAAATTTCATTTTATTTTTCAGAACACAAGAATACATCAGTAATACCAAACAAAGCAAGTTTCCTGTTCTAGGTAGCTCATTATAGTCTCTCTATGTGGGAGGCTACCCCTTGAATAAACCTGTAGAATTAGCCCATCTATCTCAGCTACTTTGCAAAAGATGCTGGCTTTCCTCTCGGATAAGTTCTACATCGCTGGCTTTAAGATACAGGCAACAGTTCTAGCTAGCGCTATACATTTTAGGATAATTATTCTTGTCTTTGTTCAATCACCATTCCTTCAACAACAGCAATCAGAGCATTTGCAGGAAAGAGATCAGCTCTAAAGTCTATGTTCTCATGAAAAAAAGCCTGGTGAAATCCTATGAATATAACCAGGAGTTTAATTTCTAGTGTGTGTAGGTTTATTATTCCATTTAAAGACCACATAAATCTTGTCTACAGAACAGAAATTGTGTAAAAGTGGAATATTTATTTGAAATTTTTTAATGTGAAATTCATTTTCTCATCTCTGCACTTGTCCTTCCTCTTCTCCATTAGTGTAATTCAAGTGACTTCAGTTGGGCCCTATTTCTAGGACAGGATGAGAATGACAGTCAGGCTTTTTCCCATTTCTTTTGCAGGTGAATGAATCACTTCTACAATCAGAAGAAATGAAAGGACAGTAAATCTTAAGATTCTGTCCAATCATGCAATATTTTTCCCAAAGAAAAGCCTAAATATTTTGTTTCTAGCAGGTAAAAGTAAGTGAACTCACAGACAAAGCTGAGAAGAAAAGCAAAGCAAAATAACAAGTAGAAATCCAAAGGAAGAAAAGAGTGTGATTATGCAAAATATAAAGAATTTATGAAAAGAAAACAGGTATTGATACCAGCTACCAGTTGAAGCAGCCTCTAAGAAAATTAATTTTCATATTACTGACAAATGCAGGTTTGTATATGCATAACTGATTGGTCTGAGAAAAGTTTGCTTGCTTAGATCCCAGTGGACAGATGTGATTGTGGAATTGTTAGTTTTAATTTTTCCAAAATGTTTCCAGATCTTCCTGATTCTGTGCCCTGGCCAGCCCTACTTAAAACACATTTCTGACGGTGAATTTGGTCTTCACATAACTTTGAAATAAATTGTATTGAAACATACTGACATCATGATATTATTGACAGCATTTTATAAATCATGCACTAAACTGTGTCATTCATGAGCTGCAAGTCAAGTGTATGTAAAATTGCAATGCAGATTTATGGTTGCATTTGTTTGAGCTTTTAAAGACAATTTCTTTTGTCTTTAAAAGACAAAAGCATTATTAATTGCTGGTTTTCAGTCATCCACATCATGGGCTCTCAGAAATTTTAATCATGAAAACAAATAAAAATATTCCTCTTCACTTCTCGTTTTAATATTTGGATACAAAATGTTACATGGAGTTTCATGTCTATACATGATTATTCCTTTGTGACAGCCTGGCTGTTCAATTATTTAAAAACATGCCTATAAAACTGTGATTTAATGATAACATAGTTTCCTTATTTCCAGGAGGACAGTTGTCTTAGTGATGGAAGATTAAATAATAAACAGTCTGTGCTGTAAATGGACCATAGCCTTTGAATCTTTCATGTAGCTGCTAGGATGTATATCACATCTTTAAAGATTGAAGGACTGAACAGACATATTGTATCAATTCAAAGGGTTTAATTATGTGCTTGGTTTTTAGAGATAATTCAATAATAAATTATAAAATGCATTTTAGCAAGAAAAGCACTTGGCAGTAGCTCCAATTGGTTTAAAATTGTAAATATTTGATAGACCATCTGTTGGTGACACCACAGAAGAAAAATTGCTGCAGCATTTCAACTCTGTGGATTCTTGAACAGTAAAGCAGAGGCACTTGCTTCAGACCTGAAAGTCAGGCAAAGATTGAACTTGAATCTGAATCTCTCATGCCACAAGTTACAACGAGATATGCAAGGCTGGAGTTTTCTCAACAATTGTGTCACAATTACACAAAACGTGCAGGGTGTTTCACACACTATAGTGACTTTTGGCTCAAGCTTAGTATGGAATGCAGTGGACTATTGGGATCTACAGCTGAGAATGTCTTGTTAGGATGCTCTACATGATGAAACTAAGAATGCATGCTAAAAAGAAAAGTAACTACAAAAAAAATCAAAACCAAAAACAAACAAGAAAAAATCCAAAACCAAACCAAACCAAACCAAACCACACAAACAAACAAACAAAATTAAAAAAAAACGCCAAAACCCAACACACACACACAAAAAATTCATATGACCTGAAAAGATCTGAACTGACAATAAGAGTGCCTGCACGCTTGTTTCTATTTTAGACTAACCAGAACAACACCTCTATGGGAATTTTTTTGCAGAAGTCCAGTCTCCAAAGCCCATGGCAGAAGGGATATTAGTACTTTACTCTGCATGGCAAAAAGCCTGCTTTAAATTTCTTCACTGAGTCTGGTGACTTACTGCATTACATTTAAGCTCTTCATTCTTGCTTTCCAAGCTCAGCAAAATTCCAGTGTCACCTGCAGCTCTGCTTCGGTTTAATTTTACACCCACTACTTTTCTGCCTTCATTTACTCTTAAGTTTCACTGTTCATGTCCCTTCTTTACCTAAACACTCATTTTAGCTTAGTTTGTTTGTGAATCATTCCTCATAGTCTATGTGTACTCTATTTTTTTTTATGCGTGCAGTTGAATTTATACGAATTCCAGTGTACTGTCCTTTGGACAGGGAATCTATCTTTTGGCAGCTGTAAAATGCAATGAACCCCTACAATTGTACCACCAGTGAGGACTAATACTAAAGAAATAAGGTAGGATAATTTTAAAATAGCATTATGTTGGAACTAAAAGACTATTATCCAAACTGTATAGATGACTGAAACAAGTTAATGGCATTGAACATTAGGTCCATCTTAGTCTTCTTCCTTCTCTTCAGGTTTATAAGCATATGCGGGCTTGTATCTAGGCATTATGACTTGCAGTCATTTCTGTTTGAGAAGGAGCAAAATGCCTGTAGCAAGTGCTGAAGAAGGCTAATGTATGCTCTAACGATTCCAGGTAAGAAACCAAGCGGACTTAGTTTTCACCTTTGTTTCAGGTGCTGGCTTACTTCTTTATGGCTGGGTAGAGACTTATTCTCTATTCATTTCTGCTTAAATCTCCTCCAGGAAAAAGGGAAAATGTACTGGGCTGGCAGGTAAAAACCCCAAGCAGCTATGTCAGGAATATGATTTCTGCAATCCATTTGTTAAAGGCTTCATGTTTTAGTCTCTGCAGTCAATTAACCTGTCTGCTTCTCCTTAGTATAAACACTGTGACCTTACCCAGACTTTTCATACCTACAGACCATTTAAATCTGGTTACTTTGTCCTTAGAAAGAGAAAGATCAGCATAAAATGTCTAGAGCTTTCTAACATATCCAGAATTCGCTGAATATGCACAAATCAGATCTTTCCACTAGAATGAAAAGTAGAGAAGAGACAATATCCCTTTCATGTGAAGCAGGCTTTAAAACTCACACATAAGTATATTGCTAACTTATTATTGCGTTTGAAGCACTGTGATTAACCAACTGGGGCTGCCAGCTATCTCTCCTTTCAGCTGCATAGTTTATGCAACACATTTTCTTTAGCTTTTTATTTTTCTTTTCCTTTCCCTTTTTTTCTTTTCTCCCCTTTTTCTTTCCCTTTTTCTTTTTCCTATGCTGGAAAACCAAACCCAGACGAGCAGTAGTTAATCTGCTTGAAGTTAACACTGAGCAATTGTTCTCAAGTGTTCTCAACTGAAGAAAGTTTCAAATGTGCTGAGTGCCGGTTCACCACCTGCTCATTTGTAGATTAGGAGGACTAAGGAGGACTAATACCTTATTAGCAGGGGTGCACAGGTATAGAATGAGTCTGTATTTACCCTTTGTGAGCGAGCTAAAAGAACAGTCCATTTGACTATTTAGAAACTGAGAAGGATGTGAACTACAATTTGTGGACCATACTGGAATTATTCCTGTTTTTACTGTTTTTCATGTATAATTTAGAAGCTGTCATGATTATGTCTGAATTAGAATTTTGAAGGGATAACTAATTTTCTCCTTCTATAGCATAGATATTCTTCCACTTCCACTAAGAGTTCATACACACTATATTTGGTGGTTCATGTTTAGGGTTTGTTTATTAAAAGAGTTCAAAGTTGGGAGAAAATATGTCTTTCACTCCAATTTTAGCTGTTGTGCCTATGATTTCTGGTCCTAACATGACAGCAGGGAAAGTGTCAATAGCAAACTGATTCCTATGAGATAAGGAGCTGATGCTAATATGTGGGTATTTTCTTCTTTCTTTTTTTTCTTTCCCAAACATGAGTCAGATCTGAAAACAAGAAAAAAACACAAAAAAGTCTTTTAAAAGGCATATACTTCCATTTTATTCACAGTGGTGATCACATAAAACACACATCTGGCCCCTGAGCTCAGCTGCATACATCACTGGGGTGCTGAGACATCTGCCAACATGGATGAAGGCTGTGAGATAGAGCAGAACTCTCCTCTGCCTATGAGTAAGGAAACCTGAGGCTGTAGCAACCACAATCACAGCTGCTACCACGCAGCTGCCACAGCCAGGGACCCAGTTTGGTGGTAACTAATACAAATTACTAGCAGTGAATCAATGACCTGCAGATGAATACTTTCGAAGCTTCTCATCCTCCTGAGGTGCTTTGCTGTGGGTTTTTTTACACAAACATGTCTGGTCTCAATGTGTCGGATACATATAACCAAATTCTGTTAAAATACTGAACTGATTACTAGTTGTCTACTTTGAAACTGATGCAATTTGCATTATTGTGACAAGTGCCAAAGACGAGAGCATGAAAGCAGCAGATTTTCCCTGCCCATCTATAGTAGCAGAAGGATTTGTCTCTCAACTTGTTCAGCACTAACTGCTTGAGAAGGCTCAGCAGGCTAGGGAGAGGATACCTTAATACAGCATTCTTGCACATTCTGAAACTGATGAAGCCCATAGCCCAACTTCCCCATGTGTTAAAGGAGCTGACAGCCGTCAGCAGAAGAGCCGACAAGTCAGTTTTGAATAACAGAGAAAGGTAGGTAACAATGGATCAGGTGGAAACAGGAGTTTGGAAGGCAGTAACAAAATTATTTGTTCCATGAAAAACATGTTGGACCAGACCGACACTGCTGTCCTTTGGGCTGCATGGATGTAAATGTGTACTTCTGGCGAGTTAAAAAAAAACATTTCCTCAGCCCATCATCCAGATCTAAATAAATATTGCTTCTCAACTTTAGATATTTATCTCAAGTGGCAGTTTGGGCGCCTTGATAAATCAGGACTTGATTTCTTCTTGATCAGCATTTTGGAAAACCCAAGTTCCATTTTCTAAGGAAAGACAATAGGGATTGGACTTCTGGGTCTCAGTTACACTTAAAAATGGGCTTTTGCTTCATTAGTGTCATAAGCACTTGTGGTGCTTCCATGTCCCTGGCTCTGTGAACCTCAAATTACTTTTCTAATTTACTCTCAGATGAAGAGCTGCAGCTGTGGTTCAGAACCACTCTTCCAGCACCACGGGCTAAATACCTACAGAGACAATGCAGGCCTTCCTAATGGCTCTTCAAGTGTGAGAAGCTGTCCGATGGGATGAAGTCAGACTGTCATAAATAGATGCTGAGTGCTGTAATGTGACAGATCAGGTCAAACATTTTTGTCAGTTTGAATGATATTGCAGACCTGAAGGCTTCCGACTGGCTGAGTTTTAATCACTGAGGTAATCTTCTGTGCGTGTTTCTTTGCAACACTGCATTGGAAATTGCATGGCGCTGAACACAGGCTGTTACCAATTTCATTTATGAGAAAAAACTCTGCCTAATTTTAGTGCATAGTGGCTTACCAGAGACATGGGATGTAAGTTTGACTTCAGACTCATGCCATGTGCTGAAATCACTAAGCCTTGGGAATGAGACAAATTCAGTGGGATTTAAGGGTCCCCCTTGTGTCTGACACTTGAATGGAACACACAAGCAGAGTTATACTCCATGAATTTTGGATATAGAAGGAGGATTGTGAAAGTTTCCTTGCCATGAGGATGTAGGGTGATCAGTGACTGCACTATTGTACTAGTTACCTCACTGTGGTGGAGGACGAATAAGGGCACAGCAATTATGAAAACACAAGGGTGAAGTACCTAAGTACACTCCTGAGTCTAAAGTGTGGGATACTTTGTGGATCATGGCAGGATCAATCTTCTAATGCTCACTGAAAACTAGATTTAAATGAGTAGGAGTTATTTTGCAGAAAGTCTTCTTTTCAGATTGCTAAAATACATTGTTTTGAGCAGTCTCAATAGAAAGTCAGAAAATAGTTCGGTTGCTAAATTAACATTATGACAGTACATTACCTCAGACACTGACATGATAAGAATAAGAGAAGGAAGTACTTTGACACATGATGTGGAATTGCACTAAGAAGCACAAGAGATTTATGGACTCAGAAGACATGGGCTTACTTGTTTGCTTTAAAAACCTTGTGAGATCTGAAGGGGAAAAATGTTTTGGTTGTTGTTCTTTACTGACACTCTTGTCTATTTTATTTTAAAAAAGGGGCTTGTGAGAACAGATATGTAACTTCTGACTATGTTTGCAAGCAATGTCTTTTTTTGCCAGACAGGATAGGCAATGTTACAGAATGGTGAATAGCCAAGCAGGTTGAGGACCAGAGTCAAATAATCTAAGGTTCACTGAATTCTCTACACCCTCATGTCAGCAATGATTTTGGGAAGGTGTGCCTGTGTCACAGTGTACCAATGTAGGCCAAGTGATTACAATAAAACAGATCTGCGGCTTAAAGCTGGGTCTCATGTCTTATTACCAAATTCAACTCAACATCATTCCACAAACTCAAGTGAATTTGACAAGTATTGACTTTTTCCTTCAAGCCTTTGGAACTCATGATAAAATCAAAGCTTATGCAATTTTGATGGCTGGTAAGTGGTCCATGAAATGTTAGTGAATTGCAGGCCACCATAAACTTCTTTTAACACTTATTTTCATTCTAATTTACATCAACTGCTCTGAGCAGTGAGACTGCTATTATCAGGCTAATACAAGACCTCAAAATTTGACAGTCAATTTCTACCTTAAAACCAATCAGCAGTTTTCTTTTGTTTGTCCTTTTCTGCCAAAAACCAATTTTAATTCCTCATGGGGGACGCTAAGATTTCTCAGAGCTCTTGATTCCAATCTCCTAACTTCAATGCAAGAATTAGTGTCATGGTTTAAGCATTGACAGGGAGCAATAAGTGAAAATAATAGAAAATTATCTTCTCCATGGTTTGCACACCCTGAAAGTCTCTGTGAGTGGACAGGTAACCAGATTGCTCAAGTTTCCAGTGACTTTCCAGGATAAATAGCTTCACTTAGAATATTGGATCATTTTTAAAATCAAGTGAAGGTTTTCCCTTTTCTAATTGCAAGGGTATAAATGATGTTTACCATTTGCTGTCATCCAATATTAGGCAAACAGTTTAAAATATGCAGCCAGCTCAGTAAGTTTACAAAGCACTTTTTCTTGTTTAGAAACATTAGATCAAGCATATAGGGCTGTAAGCTGGCTGTATGGCGGTAGGACTAAAAGGAAGCTGTGGGAGTTGCTACATTCAGCTGTGGTGAAGCTATGCCTTGGCAACTAAAAAAAAAAAAAATAAAAAAAGGAAAAAATTTCATAACCACAGAAAATCCATAGTGTGGGACATGGGCCAACATTGGAAATATAGACACAAATCACAGTAGGGAAAAGACACACTAGTGGTGAGGAAATTGAATGCCTGGAACAAGGCACCTCAGCCAAAGGAGAGGATTTGCTAATGGTTATATGGAGACCTTCAGGCTGAAGTTTTCAAAAGAGAAGTCCAGCAGAGAACTGACTGCCCAACTTCTTGCCTTCCCACCTAGGCAGTGTCTGGGCTTCTTTCATATGAGAAATGAAGTGTTCACTGGTAGTGTAGAGAATATTTTTCCAGAGAGCTGGAAATACCAGGTCCGGTCCCTGAGTAGTTCTAAGAACTGTCAGCAGAAAGGCCCCTTCTGACCTTCAGACCTGTGCTTACATTGTAGGTGAACCTAGGGTCTTTTTAGCTTTATTCCGTCTCATTCCATTGAATGAATATTAGAGCCATCTAAGCTCTGACTGCTCTTGAAGGTCACACATAGGAATGCTCCTTCAAAGAACTCCCAAATCTGCCAGAGAAAGAGTGGGTATAATTTCTGAAGTGTTCTCAGCTTTCTACCCTAGGACATGCCTTTTTTTGTAGGATTTTCTCCCAGATTTTCCTAAGCTTTTTTTTTTTTTATTGTTTGTTATACTTTAGATTTTTTTCCCTTTTCTCTTTTAAATAAACAAAGTGACAGTTCATTAAAAGCATACAGAAATGCACAAATGCCCTCATATCTCTTAAGAATTTGCTTTCTTCTTAGAAGTAGCCTTTGGATATCAGAGAGCTCTGTTTAAAAGCAAAATAGGATTTTGTTTGGCTTGGGTTTATGCCTTACACACTCAAGTGCATTGTGCAGTACTTCTACCAAGGGGTCCTTCAAATATTTGTAAAGTAATGAGGAGAAAAATATGGAAAGGAAAAAAAAGAAAAAAGAAAAAGCACAACCGGAACTTGGAGAAAATTGTCCAAATTGTCTGTTGACCAATGTTTGCCTTTGCTTTTGTCACAAAGAGAACAACAGAAAAATTGAATACCACTGACAATCTGGACCAAATGTTCGAACACACTCTGAAAAGCCCAGCACAATTCTTTTATGATGCTTTTACTTCTGTATTTTTCTGTCATTTCAGGTATCTGCAGGCATCATATAAACCCTAGGACCCCTTCATTTCTTGTTCCAGTGTTACTGCATTCTGTAATTCACCAGTAGTAATACCCTGAAACTGGTAGTGAGCAGAGACACACATTTGATGCTTTAGAAATAATGAAATGTCACTTACATTGCAGAACAATGTGGCATTTAATGATTTAATGGGACTATGCAAAGTTTATTTGCATTATTATTCTACTGTAATGATTTTTCCTGGGAGTCAAAGCTGCCAAAAATATCATTGAATGTTAATTCAGATGAACTTTAAAGGCAGCCACATAGGGAGTGACCTGAAATCAAAGCTCTTGGTCCTAACCTTCAAAAGAGGCTACCCTGGAGGGTGTAATTAGAATCCTTCTTTAACCTCACAGGCTTCAAATCTGAGAAGAAGACATGGTGAAAAAGACCCCCACACACTGAGCAGGAGCTGTGTCACTCTTAGAAGCAAAAATTAGAGCACTGTGATAAGCTGGCAGAGCGAAAAATACCCCTGGATTTAGATATGATAAACATGGCTAATTAAATATCAGAAAATGATACATGAAAATATTCTGGGGAAATATTAAAGATTCTATTTCCCAGTGATGGTAATTTTAACAAATTTTGTTCATCTTTCTGTGTTAGCTCTACTGAGCATTAGCAATTCTAACTGTGTTGATCACTTGGTTGTTGAGGTGAAGGTTGTCAGAATTTGTTACTACTGGGCTTTACATCTGGAAAGGTTTCTCATATAAGAAATACAAACAAGCATATTGGTTTGTATATGCTGATTGTGGCTGAAAGAAATAAACCAGTGGGTAAAGGTCCCAGTTTTACCAGGCTCTCCAAACACACTCCAGAGGAGCGGTTTAGATCAGGGGCTATTATTTAGTCTACACAGTGCCTGCTTTAGAATTCAATGATTTTTTTAACCTTTTTTCTTTTTTTTTTTTCCAGATATCAGTTTATTGAATGAAAAAAACCTCATTTTTCAAAATTAAAAAAAAAGAATGCCTTAATTTGTGAGAGTGATTTTTCTTTTTTAATACAGAAATTTCTTTATTTTATAAACATTTTGAAAGTTTTGCTATTTCACATTCAGTTTTTGCTAATGAAATTTTAGCCTCTATCAAGTTAAAAAAAACACCTTCCTTGAAAGAAAGACATCTAAGTTTAAGTATTAAAAAAAGAGGAAAAATGGGAGAAAAAGAAAAGAGAATGTTTTCTGGTTTAAACTATTGGTTTTGTTGGAAGAGAATAAACACACAGTTTTACTCTGCCAATAAGCAACAAAAAAAAGAAAAAAAGAATAAATGCTGCTATAGTTCTGGTCCAATTCCATTTGTGATCCCTGGGCTCTGTAAGACAGATGACACAAAGCAGTATTTAAACCATGTGAGGGTGCCAATCAGCATTCTATAAACCACAGTGTAACCAACCTTCAAATCTGTGGAATAATTGTCTTCTCTTTTCAGCACAATATGTAGGCAGAAAACACACAAAAAGATTTGCTATTAGTTTCTTTTATTCCTGTAACTTAGAAATCAATTAGCACAAGCCCTACATAAAAACAAAACAAAATCCACCCAAACAAACTAGTCAAGAAAAACAAGATGGAATTTTACATCTCCTAGCACCTGGAAATTAAGTATTAAGAACTTGAATCTGAATACAGCATGCCAGCATTATTATAGAAACAGGACCAAAAACAGAAGGGTGAAGGTGTGCATAAAAGTGAAAAAGAAATGTACCCACTGCAGACCGATGTCCATGTTCTTTGTTACTTTACTTTTTTTAAAGCAATCTCTCAATACCTTGGTTGGAAGGCTAATTAACCTGACAGCAGGATTCAAGCTGAAATCAGCTCTTTACCCGCTGTAATCGTTAGGATCACAGTTTTTTCAGGGCCTATGGAAAGTAGCCCATGCAACTTAATTCAGTTCCTCTGTGCATAGGCATAATGACAGAGTCTTTAATTACATGCTTGAATAGTATTTTTCCAGCTGGAACCCTAGTGGATGAATGGCTTTTGGAGAAGGAAAGGAAGAAATTCTTGGCAGCAGGGCCTCTACCTTGTTGGCTGCAATAGGGAAGACACAGCAAATGCAGCAGGGGACATCAGGAAAAGCTGATTTTTTGAATGGGATGCAGGGCTCTACTTCTCCCTCTTCATGTGATAGTGGCAACTGCCTTCAGCCAATTTGTCCCTAGGTGGTTGTAATTCTCTGCATCTTTACACATATCCATCTAAAATTGTCAGTTGTCCTAGGCATTTCTGTGGGCTAAACCCCTAGAATTAAGATGTATTTCTTTGGTCTAGCTACTGAACTAAGAAATATGTTGTGTGCAGGAGGCGTGAGTCCCATCTGATCAGCAACTAAGCACTCACAACTTCAGTACTCTGTACTGAGAAATTAGTGGGTTTGCACAGAGTGGAAATCAGAATTTGCAACTAAAAATGGGATTGCGAATATTTTTAAAAATGTGCGTTACTATGATGAGGGTTTGAGATGGATTGCTACTTTTCTGTGGTACCTAGCATTACAATAGATATTCAAGATCTGATTCCTAACCTCGTCACTCCTGTTTTGTGCCAGTGAGACAGCTGCAATCAAGCGTCATAAATAAATTTGTAGTGATATCAGTGGAGATCAGACCCAACCCCCATGTGTGCATGTCAGTATGAATAATATTTGCAGTTAGCCATCATGCTACAATAGCTTGACCTTGGATCTAACACTGTTAATATATCAAAGCTGTACAATTTTGAGGAGCAATTTTTTGCTTAGAAGAATCTGATCTTACCATGAAGACTAAGGATTACTGGGAACAGAGTTATCAAAAGACAGAACAAGGAGTCAGATGAGTTTCTAGACTCAAAATAGTCACTAAAGTCACTTTACCTAGCTTTAGCCATTTAAAAATTAGGTCTTTGTAGTAGGAGCCAAGGCAAGTAGGCAATAGCATGAGATCTGTACTTCCAAAGAGTGATTTGGTTTAGCTATTTTAGGCATTCCTCTTGAGAAGGGAAGCATTATGATCTGTAAATGTAATTCTATATGCCCTGACTGTAGCTGGGCCTGGATGACTTAATTGCGTTACTACCACCTATGTTTTTGTAGCTGAGTTTAGATTAAATGATGCCTGAGTGCATCTATTTTCAGTGTATTGTAGTGCTTAGGCAACACAGAGCCTCCCAAAGAATGTCACCTTCAAAAGAATTAGACCCACTGATTTTCCAAAATAGTTAGAATACAAGTACTGCAAAAAACATAAAGCAAAACTAACAGGAACTATGGAAAATCCATAAATGGTTTTCCATCCTTCATTTTGTAATTAGTAACTCTTTTCCACAAGGTTGCTTCCAATATAACATTTTTTTTTATAGCTGCAAAATGCAAAATATATAATTTTGGTTTGGAAAAAAAAAAAAGATAAAAAGAAACTATTAATAAGTTGCAGATCTATTTAACTAAATAGTTTTGTTACTGATTTCTCAGACATTATTGCTTTAAATTGAAAAAATAAAAAAGGAGGACACAAGAAATTGAGCAAGCACATAGAAGCCCTGAGTATTTTAGTAAACAAAAATCCTCCATACGCAAAACCACTTCAAGATGCCATATAAAATTCACTGGTATTTCTATTTCCAGAATGTCTCATGCTTATAACAAGTCTATTGAAATCACTTTATTCCCCCAAACTGGCAAGAAACTAAACAAAGCCAAAAAACGCAAGTTGACTTCTATGATGACACTTCTACCATGAAGAAAGATTCCTTATTCACAGAAATAAGGAAAACTAGCCCACAGAGCACGGAAATGAAAATCTTCTACGGCAAATGGAAGCTAACAAATTTAAAGCTGACAAGCAAAGCCCCCCACTACTATTGCATTTGTGTCTCAGTTAACAAAGCGCATAACACAGACTTCCTCAGCTGCTTTGTTTTTAAACGCACCAACAGACAAATGTAAAGGCAAATGGGACTTGGTATACCTCCACTGAGATCAGCGGTGTTTCTTAAACTTACCAGCAAAAATATTGGCTTGGAGGTAACACCTTTTCAAGCCTGCAGGCAAAAACTTTTGTGAAATACTATGAATCCTTTTAACAGCTCAGTGACTTGTATGCTTATTATGCTCTGCAGTGGTATCAACCTCTAAAAGATGTTATAATGTGACCCATAATTAGAATGTGACATATAAAGTGAACTGTAATAGGACTGAAGTACAGTTCCCTGACATCTTGCTTCTAAAAATTTCAACAGAACATCAAGTGCCAAGTTGCCTTGCTCTTTCTCATGTAATTGAAACTTGCAGAGGTGGTGTTTGCTGACAGTAAAACTCCTTTTTGTGCAGCCAAGCGCAAGATCTGCATATAACAGACCTGTATTTGCAAATTTTGAAGTCTAAAGTGAGCTTACTGTGTCACGGTAGCTTACACTCGGCCCTTACACAGGAGCAGGCTGCCTGGGTAGACTCTGACATATTTTCTCCACATTTTTACTTCACTGTAATTTGCCAGGTGTTTTGGCAGTCAAAGCTGAAACATATTGAAGAACAAAGCTTACTTTTGTATTCTGACACAAATTATGCTACAACAGTGTTTTAGTTTTGTACAGAAATGGTTCATACCTGTTTGAAATGTGCAAAAATGAGTTAAAAAAGGAAGAACTTATGTTTCAGATCATTTCATCAACTGAGCTACTTATTCAGGCTGTTATCTGGCAAACAGTTTATCCTCACACTACACAGCTCAAAAACTCATAGATTATCACATTTATTTCACACAGAGAGCATGATCTGTGGAGATAAAGACTCAGTTCAGCTGCTCAAATGTGGCCATTTAGTGCTCTGTCAGATGCTACCTTCCCTCTAGTTACTACTCCAGGTGGGTGTGTACTCCCCATAGATACAACCAGCCTCACATAGATATCCTTGCACAGTTCAAATGGAATTTAACACAAATGTGTAAGCAGCTGAATGAAGCTGTAAGTGACTTTATAACTAATCTCTGTGGCAGGTGTGGAAAATGAACAGCATTTCACGATACACAAGACCAGTTCTAACAAATGCGCACATGTTCTTTTCCCTAAGTTTTCTAAAATTCTCAATTGCTTTTGAAACTGGTGTGCTGTCCCGTAATTACTGAAGTATGGATGGGATTCTGTTCCATACTCAAGTTCCTTAAATTAGCTGCCTCTGCCAACAAATTAGGTGCCTACTCTCTTTGCAAAGATGCTAGGGAACCGATGAATATTGTCAATGGAGTCTAAAGCACAATTCAGCTCATGCTAAAGCAAGTATTTGGTCAATTAATCTCTCCCTTGTATTACAGTCAGTGCAGCCAAGACTACCACCAACCTTCACAGCCTACATCAGTTCTTCCTTATTTAAGAGCATCAGGTCCAGCAAAGACTGCCTTGTTCTTACCCATTACCTGCATCACAGATTATCCTTAACACACTCTAAAAATCTCCTGGAGAACAACCTCAGCCCTCTTGCCCTTCCCTCTACCCCGCAGAGCCCTGTAGTCATTTGTGATGTGTTAAAGTTTCTGTCACCAGTATCACTGATAATGAGAGTTTGTGGCCTGGATAAGCCCTCAGCAACTTCTCCACAAGATCCTGAACGTGGATCCCAAGCGAGCAGCAAACCTTGAGCAACAGCAGTTCTGTTCTGGCCAGTGGCTGTGGGTGCATCTGTGCACACTGGCTCTCACCCGTGAATCAGATCAGCCTCACAGATGTCTTCCCCATCAAAATTTGTCCCACCTCTCCTGCTGCCAGCTCCCACTCTTCTTCCATGACTGCACATCTGGCAGGAGGTCACAAGCTCCCACTCAGCTGATATCATCATGGGACCCCTATTGGCTGACCAGTTATGGTTAATGCAGGGTACCTAGTCCTGTGGCATGTCCTCATTTTTGTGTTGATGTTTACAATCTCATGTGGTTTCATGAAGAGTCCCAGGGCTCACAGAACGTCCTGCTCCAGGCCAGTGGCCACATCAACACCTTGATTCCCCACCTTGCACCCCCTGCTGCCTGGGTTAGGAGCAGGAGGCTGAGTACAAGACCATTCTAACCTCCCCTAGATTATCTGCTTGTCAGGCAACTGTTTGTGCTATTTTTCATTTCTCAGCCACTGTGAGCACACTTGCTGTGCACCACCCAAATCTGCCATGTGTTGCGTCACTTGCACTGTCCTCTTAGTATGGGCAATTGAGTTGTGCTCACACACACATAGTCAAGAAAACATTTTCCTGAAGTTCACCCTGCTAAATAATAAAGGATAAGGATGTGTGTTGTGGCCAAAGAGAATGAATGATGGTTGAGTCACACCACTATTTATCCACTTTAGAAAGGTGAAAAAAAATCAGTGGTTTAGTTTTCATCTGTGGTATTTTTACTTGGTAGCCATGGCACCTGGAGATTTGGTTCTCTGTGTTGTGCAAAGAAGCAAATAAACAAATGTTGCCGCCATCTTCTGCTGAATGCTCTGTGGGGCTTATAGAGACATGGATACACTTGCTGACAAGAAGACTTCCTGCTCTGTTTGGTCTTGGTGCTTTTGTTGTTGTTTCTTTATTCCCTGAATAGCAACCAGTGAGCCTCAGAAGTGAAAGACAGGCATATTTATGCCGTTTCAGTTACAGCAGAATAAATAACTGGTTGTGACTACTGCCAGTTTGTGCCACATTAACATGTAAATCACCCTACACCTGAGCTCAGGATTGCCCTGGGGCCTTCAGCCTGGGAGTGGGAAGAGATAAAATGAACATTCATTAAAAGAAACGAAAAAAGTCACCCTGTCACAATCCATCACTCCTTCTCATGCAGCTCAGTGAGGTACTGCTTTAGTGTATGTGCCTCTGAAGGGGAAGAGTAACTTTTGGGAAATGTGGTACAATGACAGCTTCGTATTTTTGGTACTTCCATGGAAGGGCGTAAAAAATTAGAGACTTTGTGCCTGCCTGCTCTCCAGGCTGTGCTGGGAGATATCCACTTCATTTCTTCAGCAGAACAATTGAACCAAATGAGCGTGATTGCAGTAATCAAGACATTAACAGGATATAAGTGAAGCAAAGTTTACAGGGAAAGGAAATATCCACTCCCTGAGAGGCTCAGCCAATACTTCTTAATGAATAACCCATATAAGATTTTCACCACTTTTTCTTGTTTATGAGTCATCCCTAAATAGATTGAAATTTTCTCTAGTGCGTTATCTAACTACGAGTACCAATCTTAGCATTGTGTCTTTATAATTCCTGTTCTGCACCTGATTCACAATCAGTTGATTATGACTATCTGTTATTCTGTATTTCAATTACTCAGGCAAATTTGCATTCCTAAAATATTGATGATTTATTGATAGTCATTGCAATTTTAATCTTTTCTTTCTACAGATATTCTCCAATATTTGTATGCAATTGCATTACTAAACTTTTTGCAAAGAAATACATTGGTGAAATATTAATGGGAAAAAAACCAAAACAAAACCCAACAAAAAAAACCCAACAGAAGATGCACCTACACTAAAAATTCTTGGCATGGACTTTGCTGCGTATAAAACAGTATTTTAAATGAAGATGCAAATTACAGGCATTTAAAAGTTTGGAAATGCCAAATTAGTGGCTATCTGAGAATTATAGATCTAGCCTTCTACTGCATCTTTCCTGAAATCCCTTTTTGTTCACTTTGATAGTTTCGCATGGTTTGGATTTTATTATTATTATTTATTTTTTTTTCTGCATTTTCCTTATTTTTGTTTTCCTAGCACAAGGAAAAAAAAATACATTTGAAAAGAATTGAAAAATTGACCAAGTCACATTCCTTTAATTTTGTTAATTTTTGACTTAAGGTTACCAAAATTTTGCAGTCATCAGGAAAATAAATTACTTAATGATTATTAAACCTAGAAATATTGTGATGCAGATATAATTAATAATAGAACTATTAATTGAAAAGAATAATTTAATTGATGAAAGAAAAATGTAGCAAGGATACGTGTAGACTAATTTCCTCTAGAAATATTAGTAAAATATAACTATGAAAGAAGATGAAGAACAGAGGATCTTGGAGAAGAATAAAATTTAATCTAACAAAGTTTAGAAATGAATGGAACTTTTGGCATTTCAGCTGCAATAATTCTTGTACAGGAAGTTTCCAAGAATATTTCATCCAGGACATTTTTTACCAAATTTTCCAACTATATGTATAAAATACACATTTCCATGCGCAAGTGGGATTTGCAGAACAAGTATTAACTCATAACAAATTGCAAATTCGTGTGTCTGTTGTGTCATTGAGCAATCTACTGTAAACTTTAAACATCTACATGGAATTGCCTTTTTTTTTTTTGTGTACTATACAAAAATGTTCATTTTAGATGTCTATGGGAAAACTTCTCCCTGTATTTGTTTTGGAAGGGATCAAATTATAGCTAGTTAGCTACATACTTTTTTCAATCAACTACATGCAAAAAAAATACAAGAAGATAACTTTATATACCCATGGTTCTAAAAAAAGGCTGTCAGCTGCTGCCATCAAAAAGAAATCAAAAATCATGGGAATACAAGAGCAGTAAATGTGTTATGTTGTCATGACAACTGCCATTTCTAATCTGGAGACCTGAGAGAGAAAACATGCATGCACAGAGGAACAGGAGAGAAAACTTTATCAGATTTCCAGGCCAAAATTAGAATTAAGACAAACTGTCTTAAATATGGAAAGATGAAAATAATTTGTTGTATTCATTGATATCGAATAATGCCAAGAAACATGTAAGTACAAAGGAAAAATCATTGTCGTGAAATGTTAAGTACTTGTGGAGTGTGTGAAAGGAAAGACAACAGTGTTATTAAGAAGGAAACCTGAATACAACTTTCCATCATTCTAGGTTTATTGAAAGAAAAGGAATTTCTGTGTTAAGCCTAATTAAGTCATAGACACCGCAATGACATCTTTATCTAACAAGATCTTTGTTAAGACAAATATCTTTCTTGCGCTTCCATAACTTGATTTCATTATGAGCACAGTTTGTGACATAAACAGGGACTGATTTAACATCCAGGAAAGGAGACTGTTTCCATGGATGTGGTTTATCCTTCGACTAATTTCACTTAAGTACACAAACAAAGAGTTTAAACTTTTGGCACCACAGTTCTGAAAGTCATAACACTGCGTCAAATTAAACAATATCCTATTGATCACATCTAATGCCATGAAAGAAACTGTGAAAGTGAAGATAAAATCTGAGATATAGGGATTATAACCATGCCAAGTGCAAGGTCCTACACCTGGGTCGGAACTATCCCAGGCACAGCTGCAAGTTGGGCAGAGAAGAGATTCAGAGCAGCCTTGCGGAGAAGGACTTGGGGATATGATAGATGAGAAAATGAACCTGAGGCGGCTTCAGTGTGTGCTCGCAGCCCAGAAAGCCAACTGTATCCTGGGCTGTATCAAAAGGAGCGTGACCAGCAGGTCGA
>JANHGB010050182.1:0-51785 GCA_026283785.1 Coracopsis vasa | reverse complement strand
ATAAGGTTGGCATCAGCCCACCTCACAAGCGTGTCAAGGTCCCTCTGGATGGCATTCCTTCCCTCCAGTGTATCAACTGAACCACACAGCTTGGTGTCATCGGCAAACTATCTTACTTTGAGAAGGGTTTGTGGAACAAAACCTACCCCAATCCTATGCTTACAAATTTATTTTTTTTCCCAACAGACTGCAATAACATCAACCACTCCTGATTATGGCTCCCAAAAATGTCTGTCTGTTGTAAAACTGGCAGAACAAGAGAGGTCATCTCCATGTTCAAACTGATGCACAGACATGTTTTTTTAAAACACTACATTTTATATTATTGTAACCAATTGCACAAACACCTAACCTTTGTCTCCTCCTAAACTTTGAGTTGAAGCTCATGCTCCCTGTCACAGAACGGGGCACTCCCATTTTCCTCTCACCACCAGTGTATAACAAGAGCTTAGAAAAACTGGCGGCTCTGGGAGCACTGCACTGGTGACCCAGACTTTGAGGTCCTGTCAGCTGATGAGACAGACACTTCTCTGTATAGCACACCCCTCTTTTAGCTATACCCCCACCTCCATTCCCCCATGTCGGGAGCTGACAGAGACCCACACAAAGGCTTTTGCAGTCTAAGTCCACACACCATTTTCAGAACTTCACAGGGCATCTTCAGAGTGGCTCTGGTGAGTGGCAACCATGATCATACTGGCGTGAAAAGAAGAATGGGGAAGAATGAAACTGTTCAGAATAATGTGATTTTAAAGATAAGTGACAGAGGGCAAACCCCACTTTTTTTGTTTTTGTTTTGCAATTTGTCAGCTACTCTTCTTCCAAGATAAAGGATGACCACCATGTTAATAAATCATGTTGGGTCTACTCTCTTTTCCTGAATCACCAGTCATCCCAATGCTGTGGATGGGGAATCTGTTAATAACGTTTAAAATGACATTTTGTTTCTAAAATCAGACCCTAAGCAATTCACAAGATTGGCCTGAACAATTCATAACACATCGGGATATTTTTTTGTTTAGCTTCTATTTTTTTTTAGACATGGAGGGATGTATTTTCCAACAATTCCCTGCAACCCCAGGTGTCTAAAAAGTTAGAAGAAATCTTTGATAGCCATTATATTAGAAGAAACGGAGGTTAAATAAGGTTAATTCCAAATAAGAACACTTAGCAGTGCTGCACACAGTTGTGGCAAAATGTGTAAGTCCAGGACCAGGACTCTGCCCACATGTAACCTACAGCTTTCGTTTGATTAGCTATCACACATCATTTGGTATCAAACAGCTTGTTTGGCTATATTTATGGTGACAAATGGTCACCTGTGCACCAGATACTCTAGGCCTTGGCTGTTAGTAGTGTGAACACGTGCCTACTCATACTCTAATTATTTTCTTAAAGCACCAGTGGTATATTTGAAAGAAAACAAAATGGTTTTAGCTTTCTTGGTTGCAGGGAAAAGCTTACACCCAATAAAGCTAAGAAATCTGAAAGAAAATTGTTTTATAAAAAGTATATAATAACCATGGTAAATTTCTGGCCCTTGAATGACAGGTATTGGCAAAACTGATGCAGCCAATTTGCTGCCAAGAATTCTGCTATGATGAGCTTCACGAAACACCTATGGCCATCAAAGGATGAAGTGATAAATAAATACTCTTGTTAATACACACCATGCACTTTCTATGAGATTCTGCTCTCCAGTTCTCCATTGGCAAAGAAAATCCACTGTGTTTAGGACATCACAGTGAGTGCTGAAAATAATGAGAGAAACTCTTGCAGCATGTCTTGAATTTATCTATGTGGAGTTACAGATGTGGGAGGAGAGGACATGTGCTTGGTGCAGCTGGTGTGCCCAACAACAGGGACACACAAAGCCATGCAGGAGCAGTCCTGGGGAGCCTGTGCCACAGCACCCCAGCGTGTCCATGATGGGGGCAGACAGTGACCCACATGCCAGCCATGCCCTCAGCCCAAAGCCCAGCTAGGCAGGCCAAAGGCACAGCTCTGCACTGCAGCTCCAATACTCAGCACTCTCCCCATTTTCTACAAAGCCATGGCATGTTTGATGTCACATTGACCAGATGCAGTCCATCAAAATACCATACGCTCAACTCAGCAAGAAGCATGCAGGACCAGAACCTTGTATTTCTTTGCATGCCACTTACTTTGTGGCTGCCACTCACTTTGTGGCTGCCACTCAGATTCCTTGGAACTGAGGAGGTGGTGACAGACAGACAGACAGACAGACAGACAATTTAGTCAGCTAACAACCAACCACTGCAAAGAGGATCTTGTCTGTTTTTAAGGAGTGCACTAATGAACACCCTTCTCCAGAAACCAGTCAATAGTGGCAGTGTTTTTCAAGGCTTTTGCCTTTCTGTGCAAAACTGAAGTTGTTGCACATTGTTCCCTCACAGCAGAGTTTGCAGGAAAGCTTTTATGGACTGGCTGTTCATCAAAATGGTAGGGGAAGAACAGGGAGGAGCCATGAAAAATACTCATTTCTAATAAATCTGAGATTGCTTCACAGCCCCGAGGCAGACTCATGTTGGTTTTGGCAGGCACAACATAAAACATAACACTGAGTCTGCGACTCATGAGCAGTTTCCTGCATGGGCTGTGGATTTGCTTTGTCTTCTGTTATTATTATTGTTATTAGATGGAGGTTGTGGAAAAGAGCATAGGTGCATGTAGGGGGGTGAAGTGGGAAAAAGTTAATCTGTCGTGTCATCACTGTTTTAATCCAAAGCACAGAAACTCAGAGGTTTTTACAGTGTGAGGTCTGATAATGATAGTACAGCACCACCTGAACAAACAGTCTGTAGGGCAGAGTATACCGCAGTGAGTGGGAAGCAAGCGGTCCTCCGCCTGCGCTCCCCTCCTGCTCTGAGAAATCTGTCTGTGTGAAAAGGGGAATGTGGTGAGCACCACGGCACCCATCCCATCAGCTGGGCCAGGGCACACAGGCGAGCCCAGCATACTATCAAAAGGCTTCCTCGCAAGCTCCCTTTTTGGAGACAAGCACACGTCTGAAGAGGAATGAGCCTGTTCAAAGTGTTTAATGTTTTCCTTGCATCAGTGTTTACCAAAAAAAGGTCAGCAGCAATAATGTTTCTATAACAACCAGCACCTAAGAAGGGGAATGACCTCAGCTTGGGCCCTGGAAAGATTGGGTTAGAAAGTACTCAAATGGACAGATACTCCTAAATCACATGAGTCTGAGGAAATTCATCCAAAAGTACTTAGAGAACTAACAAATGCAATGACTAACAGGCATGTTAGTAGTCATCTCTGAGAACTTGTAGACGTCTGAAGGTCCAGAGGCTGGAAAAGGGTAAGCATCAATCTTTGCTTTAGAGGGCAGAGGAAAACAGGAGCAAAAAATCACTAAGTAACACCATGCCAGAGGAGGCTGCGCGTGCTCCAGAGGACAGGAATACAATTCAAGTTGGAAAAACAGTCTGAAAATAACACACTATAACTCAGGTTGGGTAAGGGAAAGCTTCTATGTGAAGGCTGGAAGAACTGTATGCACTAATACATGATAGAGAACCATTGGACCAGCAGCAGTTGTACAGCAGGGGAACCTGTGGGTTACAGCAGAGCACAGGAGCACTTGTGTTGCCTGACTTAACCCAGGTCTGACAGCTGATACAGGAAAGGAGACTTCGAACAGCGCAGAGATGCTCTTCCATGAGCACAAGGAGGCAAGTATGGGAGGAGAAAACCAATGAGGGAAGGTGGCTAAACTCATCTAGCCTCTGAGCCCAAGTGGCACCCAAAGGTGGACAAAAAGCCTGGGGAAGAAGTGAGACAATAAACTGAGAGTGATGGCCAGTGTTAAGATGAACTCTGAAGCCTGGTGTGTTGCACTGTGTCCTTTCTCTACTCAGTTTTTTCATGACCATGTATCCCAAACGACTATCTAATTTCATCCCTCTCCAGGATGGATGAACAAAACAGATAGGAAATTTAGTAAGCCCAGTGCAACCTAAACAAGATGCATATTATCTTTATCAGTCCATCACTGGGTTGTTTAAATTAAATGCTGATCCATCCTTCAGTTGTTTCAATCTACACAGTATACTTCTCATGGCAAATCTTTGAATTGGCCAGAAAAGTGTGCTTTATGCATTTATATATCTGTATGCTATCAGTGACATCACTAGTGGCATCATTGTCCAGACACATCATCAAATCAATACATTCAGGGATTTGGAGCTTATTTGTTTGGAAAGCGAAGGAGACAAAGAACAGCAGACCAGAAATTAAGAAAACACAGTGCTTTAAAGGCTTCCATGGGTGGGGTTTGTCTGAGATGAAGGACTGAAGAATTAGCAGTTAGAAGAGAAATCTTGGAGGAGCAGCTGTGCCATATCATGGCAGAGTAGCTGCTGCAGACATCTCTGCAGCACTGGCTGAGAAACAGACAGCCTGCACTTCAGGACTCTACATAAGGAGCTCTGCACCATTTATCATTCATGATGATGTGTCTGACGTGTTAACATGAACAGAAGCAGCCACTTCATAAAGAGAGACTACTGTAACCCTGAGACTCTTCCCAGTAAATCTCTGCACTGTAAATTAGCCCACTATGAAAAGCTGAGGTTTTACAGGAGCCACCCAACATTCTCTCTCTGACTGCTAAGCTCCTTGTTACTCATCTTAGTTAAGAGGGGAAGAGAGGCAATACTGAGCCAATGTGGGTGAAAAGAAGTGATCTTCAGTTAAAGAAAAATACCCAAACCACTCCTTCTTTAACTCAGACATTATACAACTGAGAAGTCAGTGCTTCTTTCACAGACACCTAAAGGTTGAAATACATAATACTGTCTCTAGGTCACCCCCTTGACCTCACAAGTCACCCCACTTGTTTCAGGTCACCATACCCTGAAACAAGACCATTAATAGAAAAAGGTCTGGATTTGTAAAAAAGCTCTATAGGAATTCTGTAGTTTGATGTAAAGCTCACAGGGCTAAGGAGCTGGGCAAGCAGCATCACAGAATTTGAGAAACCAGGTAGAAAACCCCCAGAATTTTGGTATGAAAACCCAAAGTAATTGAAGGGACAGAAGTTTCTAACTTTTAAGTTTAATGGAACACAGAGAGAGCGTAAAGTGTGAAAGTTCTTTAGATGAGTCACAAAATTAGGCAACACAGAAAAATAAGATGATACCCACAGACACGCGGGGCTAAAGGTGCGCTCGGCTCACAGTCTGGAACTCCCCTTGGTGCAAACTCAGCTCAGCTGGTTTCACTAACCCAGCAGAGATTCTTAGGTTATTGTGTCTCACCTCCTGTGCGCCACACGACAAAGAAAGCCATACAAAAGTCCTTAGGCTTAGGTTGCCAATGTACACCTAGAAATAAAACCAAATCAGACCCCTAACTGTGTCTCTTACCCTCTTCCACATCAAACACAAGACCTTTCACTACTGTTGAAAATGCAGGAATGCTTTGCTCCCTAACTTTTATTTTTCCACTGATCTATGACACAACATGAAATCAGGTATTTGTAGCATCAATCCAGAAGTTATAAAATTATCTCTTCTATTATTGACATTGTACCTGGATAACCATCTCCCTAACACAGAATTTCTTCAACAGATATGACCATGCCAGCAGCTGTGTTACTGCCCTCAAGTTATAGAATCATAGAATCAACTAGGTTAGAAAAGACCTTTAAGATTATCAAGACCAACCATTACCCCAGGATTGCCAAAACCTCCATTAAACCATATCACTGAGCACCTCATCTACATGGTTTTTGAACACTTCCAGTCATACTTCTTTATCTTGTATTGGTATGGATTTCCTTTAAAGGTGAAAGGGTTTTTTTATTTGGCGGGAATGAAGCTTTTCCTATCTTCTCTCCAAAATCTGAGGAAAATATTTTAATCTTTTTTTTTTTCCAAACATATTTTCTGTGCTAAAAGATGAAAGCAACAGCCGTGACTCAACATGGGGGTTTAAGAACATGCCCAACTTTAAATACATTAGTAGATCAACTGATTCCATTAGAATGAATTTTGCATTCATGGCTGATAATCTACACCTTGATGAACCAGGGCTAAGAGGCTTATTATGATGTGTACCAAGTATGTGCAGACACGCGCAGATGCACATGAGCTCCCTACAACCAGAGATATGAAACAAGAGTCAGACATTTTCATGATCCAGTATCTGTTAATCAACTCATTCCTGAAGATTTATTTTTCCTCTTACATAGGAAAAAATCTGCAAGACCTTGTAAACTGCTTATAGCTGAAAAGAATCAAAGCATGTCCCTGTGGCACATTTTTCCCTCGTCCCGGCCTTATTTAACCCAAATATGTGTGAGTCAACAGCCAACAGTGCAGTCCTCCTGAATGCCACTTATGGACTTGAGATTTTTTCCCTTTAGTTTCTTGATGGTTATGGAAGCTTGTCTATGCATGGTCCTGCTTCTTCCACAGAAACTGCTAGCTGTATCCTGCAGCCTATTTCTGTTACAGTAACAGCTGCTCTTCTCCTCCCTGCTTCCCCAAACTTTTCTAAATTGCAGGAAGGTTCCTGTGGTATACTGGTTCTCCCAGCACTCAGAAATTGCTTTCATTGCCACTCAGTATCATGTCTAAAATCTATCCATAAAGAGAAGGAGAAAATGCAATGGAATAAAACAAGCAAGAAACAAAAAATGCTGTTAGTGATGCTGTTTAATTCGATCCTCTCACGAAGTGTCCTATCCTAGAAAACAAACCAAACCAAAACAACCCAACCCAGTGAAAGAAAACATTCATCATTCCCCAGACAAGATCACAAAACCAGGGGGAAGCTAGGCTGTTTCTCAGGGCACAAGCTGCAGTCAGCTGGGAGGAGCAGCGCAGCAGATGGCAATATGGGGGCAGGTTTCCAGGAGGACAGGCGCACAGCGGGGCTGAGCTGACCACTGTTTGCCTCTGCACTGAAAGCAGTGCTGGGGGCAGCTGTGAGTCCCGGCACCGTGTCCTCTGCACCCAGGACTTCCCCAGGACTCCCGCCTGCACCCCTCCACAGCACACTCATCCCTGCCAGTGACAGCTTATGCCCAAGAGGCTCCCCCATCTTCAAAGACTCCAACTTTGTGTATTATAGGTCTGTTTAAGGCTTGAGGACAAATCTAGGGAGAAGGCCTATTTTTCCCATTTTTCTTGTCTTTCTCCTCTGGTTTCTGGGGACTTGGAGAAAGAGCATCCCTCTTTTCAAGGGAAAGGCAGCAAAGAAAACAATACCATCTCAATTGACAGCATTTGGAAGAGTCTTGGCTAAGAGACAGCAGCAGAGAGGAGGAGAAAATGGCTGTGCCCCTGGTTCTATAGCTTGTGCTAATCTCTGGAAATTCCTGTGGGGCTGAGCAGTGAATTAGAAACATCTTGTCCACTGCATGCTTTCCAAATGCTCGCATGGGAATAACAGGTAAGGCAAAGAGGTGAAGAAACTGCAGTAAGAAACCTAACTAAAACTGCCAAATATGAAAATAATGCTTTCCTCTCCACTGCTCACCCAGATGCTGGTTCCAACAGGATCTGGAAACATCATGGTCTTACAATTTTGAAGGAAATTGTTCCATTGTGGCCTAGAACACTCCAGGAGCAAGTTCAGCGGCTGGGTGTCACAACTGCTGTTAGCTGAGTGGCAGAAGATTATCTTCTCAGTGAAAGTACACTTTTCAGAGTTTCAAACGCCAAGCTCACAACCACTTACCGTCCTTCCCTAAAAGATGTATCAATTTGAAAAATGGCATGATGTGCTGAGAAATGACCCCCTGATCCCACCCCGGTGATGGGCTGTGTTTTATGGGTGAATTGTCCTTGAACATGCAACTAGCACTACCCTCTGTGAAAGGAAAGAGACTGCCTTGAAAACTAACATTAAACATTTAAACGTGCTCAGTACTACTATTCTGTTTCCATTTATTCATTTGCCTGCTCTTCTTCTTACTTGTGCATGTCCATGCATGGAGTTGGCAAACCGCAGGATAGAGTCTGTTGTAATAACAGAATCAGCGCTCACCTTCCTCTCAACTACAGAGGAGGTGGTACGTCTTTTACTATTCCTTACCTTAAAGCTAGAACAAACACACCCACCCATTGTCTCTAAACAGGGCCCAAAAAGTGGTATGTAATCATATATGCTGGAACTAAGTGCTCCAGGGCAAATAAACAATTCGGTGCATGGCAACCTGGAAAGGAGCTGAAATGAAAAAGGACATTTGATGCTAACTTCTGGGATTTTTCCCCCTTACTGGGATTGACTTGTACTTCTCATGCCCCTGGGAGAAGTAGCTGTGCACCCTGAAAATAAGCTGTAGTGACAGACCTACACATACTGCATATTCCCAAATCCTTGCAACATCATGTGAGCTTTAAGGTGCAGAAAACATCTCTCTGAATTTCTTCAAGTTCTTTTCTAACCACCAGAAGAAGAGAAATTTGGGGACAGAGTTACTGAGTTTCATGCATTACAAACTATAGGACTCATTGACATGTAGTTACAGTGAGAGATTTGATTACTGTCTATCTCTTTTCCTTCAAGTAACCCCAATGTATTGCACCCAGATCATCTACGTAACGTCCCAAAATCAAAATGCTGTTAAGTCATAGAAACATATAGATAGCAAAGACACATCTATCAAACACCTTCATGGCTAAAACATGCCATAACTGGAAAATATGTCTGTGACCTATATATCAACCAGTAAATGGATTAATCCTTTGTGGCTTAATATGCCCAGGTATTCAGAGCTATGCAGAGCTACCATTTTACTTCTCCTATGATGACATCTGACCTAATGTTTCTGAACTCTGACCCTAGCCCTGATCTGAAATACAATTCAAACTGAGGCCATGGTGATCAGCACCAAGGGTTGCCCAGATGTGAAAGCTGTGCAAATAACCATGTTAGTGCAGTGTTGTACTCCACCTGGCGTGAGATTTGCAGCCCAAGTTTCCCTGGACCTATAGATTTTGCAGGTCTCTGAACCCTAAATATAACCATAACCTGAATGGCATCATGGAACTGACGGTGAGGTCACCAGCAGAGTTAGTGGCCAGGACAAGAAAGGTGTCCAATGTTGGTACAGTGCCGTGTTCACATTGGCATACCTTTTCCAGCCACAATATCCGTGGACATGTATCTTAATCTAAATGCAATCTTCCAGCAGAGGCTGATATCCCTAGCACTATAGATGATCCATATGAGAAACATGGCTAAGTACTGATGTTGGTGCAGTGCCGTACTCATCTTGACACGACTTTTGCAGTCTCAGTGTCTCTGGACCTGTAGGCTTTGTGACTCTCTGAACCCTAACCTTAACCATAACCCTAACCTCTATGACACCATAATACTGAGATTGTGGTCTCCAGAACAGTCAGAGTTCCAGAAGGGAAAGGGGTGTAAGGAGCAATGCTGATGCAGTGCTGTACTCATCCTGGCATGCCTTTAGCAGCCCCAATGTCTCTGGACATGTAGACTTTGTGGCTCTCTGAACCCTAATCCTAAACTTTATGACACCATAATACTGAGGCTCACATCTCCAGGACCATTGGTGTTCCTTCTGAGAAAGGTATGCAAAGACCATTGTTGGTGCAGTGCCATTCTCATCTTGGTATGCCTTTTGCAGCCTCAGTGTCTCTGAGCCTGTGCTGTAGGCTTTGTGGCTCTCTGAACCCTAATGCTATCCTGAAAGGCACGTGGAACTGAGTTTCAACTATCCAGCACCATGGGTATCCCACATGAGAAAGGCGTGTAAGGACAAGTGTTGGTGCAGCGCTGTAGATGTTTTAGCGTGCCTTTTGTAGCCTCAGTGTCTCTAGATCTGTAGGCTTTGTCGCTCTCTGAACCCTAACCCTAACCTGAAATTTTATGAAACCATAATACTGAGGCTCACATCTCCAGAACAGTTGGTGTTCCTTATGAGAAACCCCATCCTGAATGGCACTTGGAACTGATTCACACGTATCCAGCACCAAGGCTGTTTCACACAAGAAAGGTGTGCAACGAGCAATGTTCATGCAGTGCCGTACTCGTCTTGGCATTCTTTTTACAGTCCCAAGGTCTCTGGACCTGTAGGCTTTGTGGCTTTCTGAACCCTAACCCTAACCCTAACCCTAAACTTTATGACAGCATAATACTGAGGCTCATGTCTCCAGCACCAGGTGTGTCCCTCATGAGAAAGGAACGTAAGGGCCAGTGCTGCTGCAGTGCCATACTCATCTTGGTGTGCCTTTAGTAACCCAGATGTCTCTGGACATGTAGGCTTTGCGGCTCTCTGAAGTGTAACCCTAACCCTAATCCAAAAATTTATGACACCATAATACTGAAGCTCAAGTCTCCAGTAGAGTCGGTGCTCCTCATGAGCAAGGCATGTAAAGAGCAATGTTAAAGCAGTGCCATACTTGTCTTGGCATGCCTTTTACAGTCCCAGCGTCTCTGAACCTGTAGGCTTTGTGGCTTTCTGAACCCTAAACCTAATGCTAACCCTAATCTTTATGGCACCATGATACTGACGCTGTGGGCTTCAGCACAGTTGGTTTTCCAGATGAGAAAAGTGTGCAAGGAGCAATGCTGATGCAGTGCTGTGCTGCCCCTGGCATGACGTTTTCAGACCCTGTGTCCTTGGAACTTTAGGCTTTGTGGCTCTCTTAACACTAATCCTATTGCTACCCTAACCTCTGTAACACCATAATACTGACACTGGTATCCAGCACAGTCGGTGTTCCAGATGAGAAAGGTGTGTAAAGACCAGGGTTGTTGCAGTGCTGTACCCATCTTGGCACGCCTTTTGCAGCCCAGTGTCTCTGTCTCTGGAACTTTCGGCTTTGTGGCTCCCTGAGCCCTAACCCTAACCTTAACTGTAAACCAAACCTTAACCCTAAACCTAAACCTATCTTAATGGCACCTTGGAGTGGAGGATAATGTCCCCAGCACCACAGGTTGCCAAAGACAAAGATGTCCAAAGACCAATGCTGCTGCGGCATGCCGCATCTTGGCATGCCTTTTACAGCCCCAGTATCCCTGGACTTGTGGGCTTTGTGGCTCTCTGAACCCTAAACCTAACCTTAATCTTTATGGCACCATGATACTGAGGCTGTGGGCTACAGCACAGTCAGTTTTCCAGATGAGAAAGGTGTGCAAGGAGCAATGTTGATGCACTGCTGTGCTTCCCCTGGCATGACGTTTTCATGCCTGTGTACCTGAAGCTTTGTGGCTCTCTGAAAGCTAATCCAAAAGCTAACCCTAACCTCTATGACACCATAATGCTGATGTTGTGATCTCTGGCACAGTGAGTGTTCGAGCTGAGATAGTTGTGCAAGGACCAGTGTTGGTGCCTTGCCGTACTCGTCTTGGCATGCCTTCAGCAGAATGTCTAGATGAATTCTAGATGAATCTAGAATGTATCTGAATGTCTAGATACATTCAGGCTTTGTGGCTTTATGAACCCTAACTCTAACCTTAATCCTAAACTCAGTGACACTGTAATAGTGAGGATGTATTTCCCAGTACAGTTGGTGTTCCAGATGAGAAAGGTGCATGAGGAGCAATGTTATAGCAGTGCTATATTCATCCTGGCATGCCTTTTACAGTCCCAGTGTCTCTGGACCTGTAGGCTTTGTGGCTTTCTGAAGCCTAAATCTAATCCTAAGCTTTATGACACCATAATACTGAAGCTCACGTCTCCAGAACGGTGAGTGTTCCTCATGAGAAAGGTGTGTAAGGACCAGTGCTGCTGCAGTGCTGTACTCATCTTGGCATGCCTTTTGCAGCCCCAGTGTAGGCTTTGTGGGTCTGTGAACCCTAGCCCTAAACTTAACCCTAACCTTAACACTAACGCTAATCCTATCTCAATGGCATCCTGAAGCTGAGGCTGATGTCTACAGCAGCACTGGATGCAAGGAGCAATATGTCCAAAGACCAAAGCTGGTGCAGTACCATACTCATATTGACATGTCTTTTACAGGCCCATTATCCCTGAAATTGTAGGCTTTGTTGCTTTCTGAACCCTAACCCTATCTGAATGGCATCTTGCAGCTGAGGTTGAGGTACCCAGCATCACAGGTGGACAATAAGAAGGGTGTCCAATGACCACTCTTGTTGCAGTCTCATATTAACCTGTGCATAACATTTGAAGCCTCAGTATCCCTTGATTTGTGGGCTTTGTGGCTCTCTGAACCCTAACCCTAACGCTAACCCGAATATTTAAAGGAGTGTAACACTGAGGCTGTGAGCTCCAGCACTGTCATTTTTTCCGATGAGAAAATGTTGATACAGTGCTGTGCTCCCTCTGGCATGACTTTTCTAGCCCCAGTGTCCCTGGAACTTCAGGCTTTGTGGCTCCATGAACCGTAACCTTAACCTTAATCTTTGTCTGATAGTCATTACAGCAGCAGGCAGGTTAAATTAAGCAGTATCACTTCGAATGTGGGAATAAAGTAATTTTTTCTGCTGATTCCTAAATTTATACATCCTATCAGGTTTTCCTGACGAGCCTATTCAATTCCTTGACAAAGGCAAATAGCCTTTTTCTCAAGCCTCAATATCAAGCTCCAATTGCTTGTGTTTTGAAATTTCACAATTACAATGCTTAGTCATCTTTCATAACCTCAATTCTGTGTTGAAAGGTGCAGTGAAGCACCAATAAACTTCTATTTCTGCAGTCAAAATTTTATTGCATAACCCATTCCAATTTTCATAAGATTTTTGCTCATAAATTTCTGCAATCCATTTCATCATTGATGTGTGTGCACAGAGGGAGAGAGATGACAGACAGTAATTTTTATGCTTAGTCCTGTGTAAATGAAACCTAAAATTCAAACTGACTTTCTAGATGCAAGCTGTGAGATTCACATTATAGTTGAAAATGTGTATGCAGAGATACATGAGATGGTGTAAGTGTGAAACTGTGGTGCACCACTGGGCATGCATTTTGAATTTTTATTTTCTTTCATTTTTCTTAAGAGTGTAACTAAAGTTTATGTCTATTCCCGTTCTTCCTTTGACAAATTACGATTCCATCAAATTAAATTGCGTGTGTGAATATTCATCTCTGTTCCTTTCACACATTACGATATAAAAGCCTGTTTCTGAAGAGAAAGAAATCCAAAAGTGCCTCAAAACAGCTCTCAACCAATAGGAATTTAAAATGCCCATGAGGTCAAACTCTCATGGCTGTAAGTACAACAGATATTGGGTGTCTGCCTCCTACTAATAGTGATTTAACAAAACCAGGAGGTGCAGGGTGACTTAGGCAAAATCTATTCTCATGGTTATAAAAAGGTTTCCTTTGAAATGTGGCAGACACCTGCCACAATACACCCAATAGAACAAACTCCCTTCTCATCCACATTCATGAAATCCACTCGATTTCAACCTGGGATCAGGGAAGTGAGTCTTGTTTGCCAACTGTAAACTGCAAGTCTGTCAACACAACAGCATATGGACAAAATGGAAGATTCCCTAATATGAATATCTTTTTAATGGATTAAATGTTGCAACATATCTCTTGGCTACAGTTTCCGTGTATGGACTGAACCTGCCAAGAGAAAACATCTTCCAGTAACAGGGCAGGCCTCATCCAGCCTCAGTACCTGTGACTGGAACTCTTGCCAGCACCATGACTATGTCAAACAAATGGATGGATTATTGACCATGCTATGATGACACAAAACAGTCTTCCCTAAGTGTTCTCCCTAAGCCTTGATGCTGAGTTGAGGCCAGACCCCTTTTCAATGATGAAATGTTAGTAAATGAGCTTGCACCTGCAGTGAAGAGGTTGCACATCTGAGGACGCTCCCCACCGCCTGTTTTCACTCTGTGTCTATGCCAGACCAAAATATATCCCGTTCCCTTCCCTCCCTGCTCCTAACAGAGACTTTAATAAAAAACAATGGAGCTTACTTTACATGCAATTATTTATGAAAATACAAATCTAAGTAAAAAATAAAGGCTGGAGTAAGTCCACAGAGGAGCTCAACTAACTGCAGGGTTTCTGTGAAGTCATGTCTCATGAGCAAGAAGACTTCATGACCAGAAATCAATCCACCAAAATTCGCACAATGAATACTCTTCCTAACTCTGAGCAAGAATGAGAGCAGAGGCTCTTCCACTTCTTCCTAATTCCCTCTGTTCTCCCTTTGTCTAAAGGAACCCAGCCAGCTGTCAGCAGTATTTCTTTGGCAATTCTGTACTGAGCTCACAATGACGGCTAAAAACAGTCATAAACAGCTTAATACTGGTCCTAATTTGCCAAGTCTTGGAGTGAGTGATAAGGCTGTGCTCAGCCTTCTTCCCATGCTCAGGCTGCCGGGATGCTCAGCAACAGAAATGGAAATAGCATTTTTTATCACTTCTATTCACCTTTTTTCCCTTCTTTGTCTTTCAAGCAAGAACACACTGTTCTCCAACAAAGCAGCAGTAACTACTCCAGTTTACTTAGGGTGACTTCATCATCCAGAAAGATGGTCTTTAATGCTATATTTAGTGCCAATTCTAAGTTCTCAAACTGGATTTTCCTTGTAAACCTTGGTAGCTGAAGCAAAACGGAGTGTACTTCGGAAGCAAAATAAGATCTGCCCATACAGCACCATTCAGATGCCTTCAGTTGCTCCCTTGCCTTTTCATCTCTTTTAACGACATAGTGTTATAGAGTGAATATTATGTCATAATGTGAAGTCTTTAAGAGACTTTAATGGAAGTTACTGGCAATATGCTCAAGCAGGCAGAGGTTTCTGGGCTCAGAGTCTGAAATCTCACTTGTCCTTTAAACACCACACCACGTCAAAGCCACATTAACACCTTTGACTCTGGAGACCAGCCATCCTCAGTTGAAATGAGCACAGTGTATCAATCAGTTGAGATGCCCTCCTTCTTCCTAACCTAATAGCTGTTAAACTCTTGGCAACACAAGAGGCTTGGAAGCCTACTGGGGAGCTCTTGGGATCGTATTACAGGAAACTAGGAAGAGCTCTAAAGAAAGATCCTTGTTTGGTATGATCGTCAGGGAAATTATATGGGCACATTACAAGCCTTTACTTGTTTTGTAGAGGCAGATGGACCTTCCCATGATGTGCACCTTTAGAGAGTAGCCCTTGCTTTACTGCTGAGATCAGTCATCTCAAAATAACTATCATTCCATTTATCAGATCATCTTGGACTAGAGTCACTGATAAGAGTCTGTCCAAGCTGTCATAAACATATCTGGTGAAACAGCACACAGACCAAGCATCCTTCTGGCCAAGTCCCCTCTCCTTGACATGACTACCCTTTGAATTTGTGGGGAGCCAGCAAATCACAGAGCAGACCTTGGGCAAGAGACAAACTACATCTTGTATTTTTCCACTGACACTTGCACAGTCTCAATGTAGGATCTCACATTCTGGTACTGTTGTTTTTGTAAAACTCTAATACCCTGGTTTTCCTCTTGAAAGACAAGACAGTTTAACTTTGACATCCAGATGCAGGTTTTGAGATCCCCTGTAAGCTGTCTCTGCCTGCAGAAGTGATTGTCAGCCTCCGCTCTATGAGACCATCACCAGCTCAGCTCCTGAACACAGGCAGACAGCAATATCTGGTTCTCCTGGCACAGGCGTTTCCTGTATCTCTCTGGGAAACTAAAGTGTGCCACAGGCTGGGTTTAGCATACTTGCCATCAGTTCAACCACTGCATTGTAAAAACAGAGATAGAAAATGCAGCGTTTTTACACACTAGGTAACATTAGGGGTCCCTGGAGACTAGCTTTGGAAGAAAATGGCCTTTAGAGCTCAGTGAGGTGATAGTCAGCTTCCAGATGGAGGCACTATTAAGAAGTATTCCTAATGCTCAAGGAAACCAAAACTAAAAGATTCCCCTGCTGGACTGTGTGGCAGCAGTTCTGAGGCACCTCAGGTCAGCCAGGAAGCACTCACCTCACAGAACAAGGTTGGAAAGAAGGGATGTTTTCAGTGGCTGCTACCCTGTAGTCATGAACGTATTTCCCTTCTATCCATTCCAATTTTTCAACAGCGCTGTAAAAAAACCTGCTCCCAAACAGCCCAGCATTCGAACCAGCAATACTCTTTGCAATCAAAATTAAAAAGACTAGATGGCAAAATAGCCTGGTTTGCTGCTTGTCAGCACCTGCTGCTTTAAAAGAGTAACCTTTTTTAATTCCTCTAAATTTGCATCTCTGAAATACCAACTTCCCTGGAAACACTTTCTTTCACTTGCTCCTCTGAAAGGGATAAAATTACTTCAACAAGTATTTCTCTGTAATAGATGAAAACCAGAGATCAGTGGGATTTCTAGGGCAATACTTGGTGCCTTTTCTATACTGAATTGTGATATGTAATTTTGATTTGGGCCTTTCTGAAATTACAAAGTTATTTGTGTTCTTTGATACAGTAAGGAGTAAAAAAAGAAATCAAATCGTTCAAGAGAATATAAGTAAGGACTTACCTGTACAAAAATGCAATAACAGTTTCCAGATATCACATCTGAAATATGCATATGTGCATACACTCTACATATTATACACACATTTACAAACACACACATTTACCCAGTTATCCTAGTAGAAGTGATAAAAGCCATAGGGATGTAGCAGTATAAAATCTCACAGTCCTTTTGGGATAAGATTTCTTAAGCTAAGCTCTGGAACAGGAAAACTACTAGGAACTGGGGATTTGTGAACCTATTTTACAAGAGGAGGTTAGAAGAATTCAGCTTGCAAAATGAAGGCTGGGGGATTATATAGGTGAGATTATACTTAATCTCTTAAATTCGTTGTGGAGATAAAAGCCAAAAACAAAGGCAGGCTATAGAAGTTGGTTCAAGAATAAATTATTATAAACTGGTCAAAATTAATCCTGGCCAGAAATTAGAAACCCCCTAAGTTTTGTAAGTAGTGAAATCCTGGGAAGTCTTCAAAGCAACTCAGAAGATTTCCTATATTGTTGCTACTTCACTTAAAATCATCTCCTGGCTAGTTACGGCTGACCCTTCCACTAGTAGAATTAAAACGCTAGTGACATGTATGACTTACTCCATCACCAAGGCAGGAAAAGATATCTTGGTGTCTTCAAACAGAATTATTTTGTTCCATAAAGAAGGAGCATGTTTATGAATGGCTGGGCTGATCAGAGAATGCAGCACCCCTCAATTGTGTTTGGTAACTTGCTGCTTCAATCAGGCAGCTGTGTTGAGGCCTTGCCCTGGCACCTTGCTTGCAGGTCTCTGCACCAGACCTTTATGGTTTACCTGCAAAAGGTTCAGATACGCTCCCCACATGTACCCCATGCTTGGCTTGCAGTGGCCATGGCCACTCACTTGGAGCAGCAAGAAACCACTCACTCAAACTGCAAAGATGCCTTCTAAAACCAACCCCGGTCATTCACAAATGCTAAGAGTAAAACTCTTAGAACAAAATCCCCAATTTCTCACAAGCCAAAGCCTGTCCATGGAGGCACAGGATTTGCTTCAGCACAAATGTTGAAGAAGAATCTTGCAATTTCTTTGGGACCCTGTTATCTATCAAAAACTTGCTCAGCTCATCACTAAATCTACAGAAGTGGCTGGGCAGGTATGAAGGCAATGCCAGCCCCTATTGAGGTTTGACCGTTTTGATGCTGAGAGTCAGCAGGAGAGCCTGCTTTCATTCTCCCTGTTTAAAATGAGGGCTGCGTCCTTTCTCTCAAGGGACCAAAGACGCTGCTAAGCGCTGGCCCAGGCGCATTGTCCTGCCCCCTCCTTTCAGCAATGTGCTGGCAGCAGCTTTACTTTTGTTTTGCTGGCTGATCCCTCCATCTGCACAGAGGCTGGGCCCATTCAACGGCTGTGTGCCAGTCTCCCGCTGCTCCGGCCACAGCACCAGCATGGCTATTGTCTCTGGAAAAGCGGTCAGTCTCCCCAAACAAAGTCGCCAGAGCTGGGTAAATCTTTCTGACATCAGTCCCACAGCAAAGGCAGCTGAACTTGGACTTTTCCCCCAGCCACGCTTTTTAGGACTTGTTCAGTGTTGCTGACCTCGTGTCAAATCATCACTGAAATAAAGAGCATCCTCACCCCAATGAACACTTAAATGCCCCTCCCAACACATGCTGGGACCCAACAGGAGACTGGCAGAGCTCAAAAGTTGCTGAGACCTTCAGAGTTGTCTCAGCTTGAAAATGAACAAACAGTAACGCAGGAAAAGCCCTACTATCACCTAAGGGTTACATTCCCGGTACACCAGATGATTTCCATGTAGGAATATTTCTTCAGTGATTCCACGCTATCTTTACCCCCACGTACACCAGAGACATAAGGCACTGCACCCTGCATACCTGCATAGCACATTTGATAACTGATCTGCAACACTTCTGTGCATCCCTGTGTTCTCTGCAAAGATAGACCAGAGCACAGCCACACATCCTCAGTATGCTAATACTTCAGTCTTCTCATCAATATGAAAGCATGGAATGGAGAAAAGGTCTCATTTGCAGACTGCAGTTCTTTTAATGATAAGAAGATAAAAAAATGTAAAGAAAGGAGAGATTAAAAGTTTTGACTGTCCAAAGGGATCTGGTTTTCACTTAAGCAGAGAGAAGAAAGGCACTGAAAGAAGACACAGGAAAGACTTATTCTGTATTACAGACACCTACTTAGACTTTTTCTGTTCTTGACTGGGAATTTTTGTTAACTTCCACTGCAATGTGATGTAGGGTACCTACTTATACGGGACCTACTGTGCCAGTCATGTACAAATATATAATGTTCACCTTGCCGCTGAGGAAAAGAGTGGATTCTACAGTGAGAAACAAGAATTTCAGCCAAAATTTGATAAGCATTAGTTCATTGCGGAGATACTAATAGTACCTGCCCTTACACAAAACTGTACAATAGACATTTACATGTACAACACAGTTTTGATGGAGAGAGACATTAGGCTGTATCTCCCCCATCGAAAGCTCCCTGCATGGCTCAGGACAAGTCATTTATCTCTGCCACATACAGACCCCTCACCACGTCAAGGATCTCTGAGAAACGAAAAGCCTTAAGAGCAGCAACACAGTTGAAGGCTCACTGGAGACACGGATCACTCACAGGTCTCAGAAAGAGGACAAGTTGTGAGGATCACCCACAGCTACAGAAGTTTAACTAGCACTTGAACAAGCCATCAGATCTATTAAAGCCACTCACTTCCAAACAAATCCTCCAGACTCTGAAATATGCTCTAAATCTATTTCTACAGCAGGTCCATGAGATTTTCCATGACGACTGATGCAATCACCCAGGAGCAACTTCAGGATGCCTCTGCCATTGAAGGCCACCAGACCTGATACTGCTAGATGAGGGAACTCTGGAAGACTCACACTCCCATTTCTCATGCAGACACAGCCTCACTTCTAATTTCAAACTGCCTACTGTGGCTGGAGGGATTCTTTATATATTTTTCTGCTATGCGCACTTCATGACTGATGGCAAAAGCATGAGATAAATGAGGTCCTGAAGAGCCCAGGGGTCCACTTTTCCATGTAATACATCAAAAACTTTGAAGTGAAAGAAAGCAGTCACCAGGCTGGATCTTAAAGAGGAAAGAAAGAAAGAGGAGGTTCATTAAGTCAGACACATTCAAAACTAGCAAGGGTCAAGACTACCAAGTTCATAAATACAGTTTTGTATGGCTTACCTAGACACTATCACCTCGCACTGTAGTCATTGAGATTGTGATGATGCTATTCAGACACATTTGAGAGGCTGTGATTGAGATCTAGGTAATCTCCAAATTAGAAGAAAGAAAAAAAAATGTTACAAAAGCCCTCATGGGCTCAGTAATGTACTCAGCCAAGTACACCAGTCACAAAAGCCTCTCCAAGCTGGTGACAATAATAACTCAAGAATTCCAAGTACCTCATATTTACAAAGTGACAGCTTTCAAAAAAGAAACTTAGAACCCTCCAGGGATAGAGAATAGTCTGAAATATTTCCTCAATTAGCAAATTTAGCTTTTCTCTGACTTCCTCCTGATATAGCCAATGTAAACTTTCACTTTACTGCTATTTTTCCTCCTGGAGAGCATCATGCCTTACAACTGAAAGATGAAATCCCACGATTCCAACTGCCAATGCGTTTGGCATCTTTTTTGCCAGGAGTATTTTTAGAATCATAGATGCATTTAGGTTGGAAAAGACCTGTAAGATCATAGAGTCCGATCATTAACCCAGCATTGCCAAGTCCACCACTAAACCATGTCCCTAAGTGCTGTATCTACATGTCTTTTAAATACCTCCAGAGATGGTGACTTCACCACTTCCCTGAGCAGCCTGTTCCAGTGTTCTATGACCCTTTCAGTGTATGAAACTTCCTACAAAATGGTGACTTTGGGTCATTAGTATGTCAAGCATTTTTTAGGTTTTTTTCTATAGACAGTTCACCTTCGGGTTTCTTGGGATTTTAATGCTGCTTAAAGGCTTCAAAGAATATTAGCACTTTCAACATTACTTACTTGTGCGATTTGTTTTCATCCTCCATAAAGATGAGAGAGAACTTTGAGTGTTTTCTCTCTGTCTGACAAATGTTAACAATGGGTATTTGCATAAGAAAGGCTCATGATTTATATTTTGATTTTCAATCTATAGACAAGATAAGCCCAACCAGAGATTATTTTGGGAAGATAAACATTTATCCCATTTTTCTTTTGACAAGCTGAAAACCACAAAAATTCAGAATATATTAAAAGGGAGGATGCAGCCTTCCCACACTGAATTTATAGACTACATTATCAGAGCTGGCCTTCACATTTCCTCCCCTCCTCCCTGTTTCTGTGCAGAAAATCTGTAGAGCAAGGACCTTGTGCTCTTCTTTTCCTTCTTTATTTTTTTTTTTAAAGCTCTTAGCACTTGGTGGTGGTGTCTGAATAATTAATCGTACTACATTTGTATATGGTTAAGCATGCAGAACTGTTTGTACCAGAAAATAACAACATGGACATGCACAGATACCATGCACACACTTTTGAGAGATTGCCTGGCTAATGACGGCAGAAAAGGCCTATGTGTTCAGTATTGTTTTCTTAGAAGGAGTGAATATCTTAGCACTCAAACCCCTTTATGTGACACTACCATAAACCCACAGAAGAGTTCAGACCCCACAAGAGAAAAAAACAAGTTACGGGCAGGTTGATCTATTTTTCTTTCTCCAACCTTTCCCCTGACAAAAATAATTTCGCAAGTCTTTTCCACCTATTTAATTTAAGAGATGCTCTCAGCAGATAAGGTTAGCACAGAACATATGTGCCTCTCCAAATCCTCACTCATCTTTCTCACTAATCATACCTGAGATTCAGCTGGCTGGTCATGCCCAGCATTCATTCTGCATGTCTTATTGAGTCTTTGTGGAAACCACAGTTTCAAAGTCATTGTTCCTCATGGTGTTTTTCAGCTGCTGCAGCATTTTTCCTGTGCCCACATCCTTTACCTGCAGGGCTTTTCCTAGTAATTATGATTTATGTTGCTCTGTTGCACAGCATTTTTAACTGTGGGATTTTGCCCTACCTCATTCCAAACGTTTGGTTCCTAACTTCATCAGTTATAACCAGCGTGATGGCATCTCACCCAGCTCTTCATCTGACTGCCAAACTACTTACTCACTTGATCTGGCACACACTGCTCCCACATCCTGCACTGTCTTTAGGATATAAACAACCATTCATTGGAGCATCCCTTATTTCTCCTCCCACCTTGATCTCTGCACCCCAGTGTGAAGTTGATGCTTGAGCACTATTCCCTTGGGTGTAGTGTTACAAATCCACTCTCTGCCACCTTCTCTATGTGCCACAGTGGTTTTATCAAGGTTGCCTGGCAGGGCATGCCTCAGCAAGTCTCAGGGGGTATACATGAGATCTGCTGGAGTGATCTGTGGCTCCCATACAGCCTGTGTGCTCTGGCTCCTTGGCACAGGAGGGAACAGGAAAAGATGGTGCATGCTCTGGTCATGCCCTGACATGGAGTTTGGACATGGCTGTGGCACGCACCTGGGCACAGATGCTGGGAAACTCTCCTGGGTTCAGCAGCACAGGCATTGCTTCAGACAGGCTGTCATCGCATTTCATAGCTGCTCTGCTTGAAAACGTGAGACACTGAAGATCATTAAATGCCTCTGAAATACGTGCCACCAAGCGTGGCATTCCTTACTGGCTGCCAGGATGAACAAAACCAAGTCATTACATTAACATCTATATCCCCCAGGAGTGTTAGACATTGGCAAAGGGTGATCCTGGGGAAGGGGAGGAGTGGCTGGAGAAGCAGACATGAGGGAGGAGAGAAATCTTTCCTTACATACAGAAATAAAAGTAAAGTCTCAACTAGACCTTGAGATGTTGTCCTTCCTGTGACCTTCTCCAGCCTGTGTTTACCAAGAACATTGCAAAAATCACTCCAATTACTATACACTTGAGTAGAAGGTTTTCACTGGCACATAAACACGCATGTGCCAGAGATGCCAGACTCACAGCTTTCCATACTAATGTAGTTCTCGAATGTGCACATCACTGCTGATGAGGGGATGAGCAGTGCATGTGAGATGAACATAGGCTCTTGCAGCACAGCTCTTCAGTTTCTCTGCCTGAAAAAAATGCAGTCTGTCTGTGGGGTACACTCCAGTAACTCAAGTGTCTGGGTATCTCTTCCTGCCCCTCTCTTGCTATGACTTTGCTCTTGCTTGCTCTGCTTTTGACTCTCTTCTCCCTTTCCCAGCCAGAGAAGCATAATCCACCGATACCCAGATGTCTTACAGTGCCTACCAGCCTTTGTCTGTATCATGCACTGGAAGAACAGCTGTTGTCTACTCTCACTCCCTTGACAAGCAACGCCTTTTGCTTTTCCTTTTGCTGAGCATTTGCAAGTTGGAGGACCCCCCTGCAAGATGCCTACGTGTTAAGTGCTGTGGACCCAAGGATGCATGACCCTGCAGAGCAGCAGACATCCTGCTCTGACTACTGTGGAGCTGGGTGGATTCCTCCAGGACCCTCTAAAAGGCTGGCAACCAACCTGAAAAGAGATAAGTGATCAAATTAAGTTCTTAAGTGGACTGTTACATTAATTGGGTTACAACACAGGAGAAAAGAAAGCCAAAGCGAAGCAAAAAAACAACCTTAACTCGGTCAGGCACTATCCTCCAGAATGGACAAAGAGATATGGAAAATATGCAAAGGTACAAACATGTAAGAGGGTGAGAAGGTGTGGGATCTCATTCCAACCTTCTAGATCCCCCTTAATGTCTCCTTATACTTACTGTTTGACTCATACCAAAAAAAAAGGAAAAAATAAAAAAATAAAAACAGGAAAAAAAAAGAAAAAAAAAAGGTCTGTTTTGTGGAATTTCATCTTTTTATTTCTATAAAAATAATTGTTACTAAAGCTGAAAAATTTCTTCATGTGAGGACTTTATCCTGAAGTAGAGGTACCTTTGGAAGGAAAAATCCCTCATCTATGAAGGTACAATGTGATTCAGTAAAAAACTATCAGATAGAACTAATCCTTCCATAAAGTCTAGCTGGCTATTACTTTACTATTTTGGAGAAATGCAGAGCTAGAGAACTAAAAATTTATGATGTTTTCATATAAGTGGCTGTGAATAAGTAATATCTTGCAAGCCTTAGAAAATTCTTCCTCTGTCTACACAAGTAAATTTCTAGAAGAGCAGCTGCACACAATTATTTTTTGGAAACTTGGAAATGAGGGACAGATTTAACCATTCAATTTTAACAGCCTATTGGAGGCATTTCATAGGAGTCCATAAGAGACCTGAATCTCTGTCACGGTGGTGTTGTGAGGTGGAGCCCAATGATGGAGTCTATGGTGATCTCCTTCTTCATCCATGCTCTGCAGGGAAGCATTACAAGTCAGGTCAGATCAACACCAGGTCCAAGTGCTCAAAGGCCTTTTGAGTAGTCAGTCTTGGCAAAGGAGGCAAATGCAACAGCTCCACCAAAAGCAACCAGCTATCCTCCAGGTGAATATCATACACATCCTGAGCAAGCATGGTGCGATTTAGCCAAATATGAACATCATTATTAAATCCTATTTATGTAAATATGAGATGTTACTTGCATAAAACTTTGCAACAACAGGCCTCTCCCTCCACAGCCTACCCCCTGTAATAAAGTTCATTTTAATACTAAACAATATGAACAGCCTAGTCCTTCCTCCAGGAGGTACTTCACATGTCAGAGCACTTCATCTACTTGTTGCCAACAAGCACAGGCCCTTTTAGTACAAGAAAAATACTTTGGCAATAAAAAAGCAACAGGCAGCAGCTACAGACGTGTTATTTAAGTAATAGTGACTTTAGAGTCACCTTTTGAAAGGTAAAATAAATAAATCCTTACTGCAAAGCCAACATAGCAAAGCATTCTGGGCTTTCCAATCTGCAACACCAGAGCAAGACTTGAGTAGGAATAGGGCTCTGCAAAAGGAAGTGGCTGATAGATACAAAAGAGCAGGAGACACAAAATGAAACTAGTGCATGAACTAGCAACAGAGGGAAAATGTGGGGATTTATTTGACAATCCTTTCTACAACACCTCAGCAACCTGATAAGTGGTAGGGACTTTCCTATGGAAAAAAAAAAGAAAAAAGGAGCTGAGTATGACTTATTTTTTGAGGATCGCGTGGAACTGAATCTCTTTTCCTTGATGCTGCCAAGAGCCCCATTATGGAAAAAAATAAATAAATAGGTGGAAAAGCAGCAGCTCTCTGCGCAGTGCTGCACAGACTCACGCACCCACTCACTCAGTGACATAGAAACTCTAAACTTGTTTTCGTAAGGATCCTGCAGGGATCAGTCTGTATGCTGTAGGGAAGGTGGTCACACTTTTTCTTGGAAACCAGCTGGCTAGCTCCCTTTTACGGCTACGGCTGCAGCAAGAGGAACAACAGCCATGGCCAAATATGGAGCCAGGCTGAAGTTGCTGAAACTATTTCTTTCATTGGACCCAAGCCACTGATTCTGCTTTTTTATTGCATGTTGCATTCAGCTATCCCAGATGTAATAAGGCACCGAGATGCAGTAACACCTATGCCTTCCCTTCAAAACATTTCCTCTGGAAGTACTGCACGGCCTAATTAAATAATGACATTTGCAACAGGAATGATAATGCAAAAATTAGAGCAGCATTTCAGCTTACATCATACTGCTCCTTGACAAGCAGCCCAAAGCAGTTGACAGTATGCAGAACATCACGCTGTGCCAGAAGACCTGATGTGCTCAGAAAAATAAAAACCATCCTTGTTTTGTGCTGCAGTGGAGGAAACAGGCAAGGAGCTCTCCCAGGAGTCCCATAAAAAGCACTCCGTCACCTGAACTGTGTGCCAAGCTGCCTGCCTGCCTTCCGTAGGTGAGAGCAGCTGGCAGTGTAGGTATTTAAAGGCAATAGCACTGATGAGAAATAAATACAAAGCAGGGATGCTCAGAGACTCACAGATCACCACCAAGACATTATTCAGCTCTTGTGCAGCTCAGTACCAGTCCCTGGCTGGACCCTGAGCACTGGGGTTCAGCTGGGGCAACAAGGGGGCTCACGGCACTGATGGGCAGCGGGTACATAAGGGGTCTACAGAAAACGTTCTCAGCCAGACTTGCCAGGTATACTGGGGGAACCGTTCAATAGGGAATTATATGAAGCCCTGGAAGCAAAATGCAGCAACTAAAATCAGCCGAGCTCATGCAGAGATAACTTGGCTTATAGGTATAATACCTACCAATCCTTTACTTTTAAAATCATCCTGAGGGAGGAAATTAAAAGCAAACAAGGAGAAAAATAGCAGTATCTCTTCATCAAACAAGGGAAACAAAGAGAGCAAGAGGCCACAAATTCAGTTTCTTTTCCCTGGCCCTACTTCTCAAAGACATTGTTTTGTCCTCCTTCATCCCTGCCTCTGCTCTGCCTGGGCTGGCACAAGCATTTGCTCAGCTTCACAGTGAGCCAGACCAGGGGAACTAATCCAGGCCATAACTAATCTAGCAAATATGAATTACAGCACAGGGGCAGGAATGCACAGCCAGGGCAGTCGGAAGGGCAAAATCAGCTCCCTCAGCAGCAGTACTTCCAGGGGTCAGCTTAAACCTGCTTACAACAATGGTGTTAGAGTTTGTACCAGCAAACACAACTGCTATCATAGCAGGAAAAACAGTTACTGTGGCCACAGGCACACAGAGACTTTACACTCAGCTACTCGGATGCTTCCTAGCAGTAGAGTCAAGAAAGCACGGAGCTCAGCATGTACAGCAGAGCCTGCTTGACAAGGTGGGTAAATATTCAAGCAGTTAGCTCCATGCTGATGCAGCTACACAGACATGATTTAATGCCAGCTTCAGTGCGTTTGCATCCATCATAGTTGGCACAGAGTTAAGCACCGCAAGTACAGGTCAAGATCTAGAGCTGGTCCAGTTTCTTCACATTCAAATTGATGTTCCAAATGCAAAAAAGCAGCAGGAATTTTAACAGGGTTTTTTTTCCATTTCTGCCATTTGCAAATAGCCTTGAAGAACACTGAAAGTAGCATTGCGTCCCCAAAAGCAGACACTAGATATTATGTCCTTGTATCAGCCTTTGACCCTCCTAACCAGGCATCACTGGTTTAAAACAGCATTCATTCGTGGTACAACTATGTTGGCTACCGAAGAATTACAGCAGAAATAAGGTAGACCCACCCATAATTAAAAATTGCAGCATTTCCTTCTCTCTACAGCCTCTCTACTTGTGCCTAGCTCAGCTCTAAGCCCCCGCATTGCTTTCACCAAATGCAGGGCTGAACCCCTAGTTGGCAGAAACCAGACCAAACTGGGGGCTGCTAATGAGAACCAACTTGCTATGGTTTCTTGGAAGTGACTGCATTGTCAAGGCAGATCCAAGCACTCTTCAGCCACTGGAATGCACTATCCCTTGCCTTGGCACACTTTCGGCACCCAGGAGAGCCAAGGGAAACTGGCATCACACTGGGCTGGCTCCACACCAGCAGAAAATGCCCTAGAGCTAATATTCAGTTGCCCTGATGGAGTGTATTTAAGACCCTTATGTGCAGGAAGGAAGGAAGGAAGAGAATTAGAAAAATTAATTTCCTGGTAATTAGTTTGCAACATATTGTAAGTAAATGATAGTTAATCCTAAATTAAATGCTACAGAGTAGAAGGGAATAGAGAGTGAGAAAGACAAACACACACAAAGGTCGGCAGTTAGCTCACAAGTGTACAAGGCTCTCTCTGCAGTCTCTATGAAAGTAACAAACACTTATGTCATGGCAGGGGTGGATGCCATGTTCCTAGTATCTCAGAGGATGGTTCAATTCTACTATCAATTACACCACCAGAAACTTCAAGTGACTCCCTTTACATCTGTGAAAATGAGATCAAAACCACACCTAAGGTCCCCACTCCATAATGCTTGCTGTGCACTGTTGACAGTTAAAATGATGAGCAAACACATCAAACCTCAGGGAGACAGGGAAAAAAATAAAGGTGACCAAACAGCAGGGGGTGGGGAAGAAGAAACACTCTTAGAAAAGCAATTATAGCTTCCCTTTCGTGTTTCTTTCTTTATGTTTAGTGGAGACCAAGGGTGTTTTGCTTTTAAAAGCCAGGTGTGGCAACAGGAATGAGGAGAATCTGAACACAGATTGATGGGAGTTTCAGAGACAAAGGAATTAACTGACTTTGCTCCAACAGCTTTTAGTGATATTCAGTTCAGGACAGTCTCCTGACTTCCCAGGGTTGATGATACCAGTCTTTGACTGGCAGGAAAGCCCATGGGTGCTGTCCTACCCTGTCACACAGATGAAGCTCTTCTTTACTATGCTTCTTTTTAGATACTGTGCAAAGGGAACTGGCATTACCATAGCTTGATCCTCAAAAAATCTGCTAAGCCTGAAAACATAAACCTAGAGATTGATCTGTACTTCTATTTTGAATTCGGCAGTCTCCTTTGGCAGGTATGAACTTTCCTACTCAACCAGCGGAGTTCTGCTCTGCCTATCAATAAATATCAAACAGCCTGTGTGCACTGATGACTCACATACATGCTAGAAAATTGGTGCAAAATTCACCTTGCATATGCACATGTACACGCATCTCAGTGATGAGATGACTCTTCATCAGGGACTGTAGCAATAGGACAAAGGTGATGGGTTTAAACTTAAACAGGGGAAGCTCAGATTAGATATAAGGAAGAAGTTCTTTACTGTGAGGGTAGTGAGGCACTGGAACAGGTTGCCCATAGAAATGGTAAATGCTCCAATCCCTGGCAGTGTCCAAGGCCAGGTGGGACAGAGCTTTGGATGACATGATCTAGCGTGAGGCGGCCCTGCCCACAGCAGGGGAGTTGGAACTAGATGATCTTAAGGTGCTTTCCAACTCAAACCTTTCTATAATTCTATGATTTGCATGCACATATGCATATGTGCGACTATGTTCAAATTTAGTTTTGGACAATGCCTTAACACTTCAGACTGATCAGTAAAATAGCCATAATCAAAAAGTGCCAGCCACTGACACTAAGTTAGAAATGAAAAATATGCCTACTATCGTAACCCCTGGGTTATGATGCTGGGACTTCACTAGCTGTCAGGTGTCGTGCAGGAATGGGACAGAAATCATCTGAAATCAATAAGGAGTGAAGCCAGTGGGGAGAGCAACAATTTGCTTTTGCTGCTGGTCAGGACACTCTCCTGCCACTCTGTTTTTGAGCAACCAGGAACTCAGCCATGAGGGTTCTTTGTAAAGTGGTGCTGCATAAATGCAAACACAGTTTACCTTCTGCACTACAAAAATCAGCAGGAAGATGAAAAGCAACCCTCCACATTGCCCTTCATGTAGAGACCCCCATTCACAGGGTGCTCCTCAAGAGTTCCAGAACCTTACAAAATGTTTCTACCTCATGGTGCTTCTGGAGGTGCAGTTGAAGCAAAATGAAGGATCTTGGTGAATTCGTAATCAACTCCAGACTGCCGCATAAGGAGGGCTGCAGAATTCAGCATTGCTTTACCAATATGCTGACTAATAGCTTTGATTGAAATCCTAGAGTGCTTTTTGAAGCACACAGGAGCATTAATTCCAGTTCAGTTAATTACCTATGCCTAAAGAAATGCCACTTGCAGCTTCAGCCAGGCCTGAAATTCTTTACCTTCCTTCTTAAGAAATGGTGCTGTATACAGACACACAGCTGCCCCATCTCCCTGGGATCCAAGGGTTTCTTTTCCCCTTCCTACTTCACTCGGGAAGTAGGATGATGCCTAGATCCTAGACCCTAGAGCCACAGATGAAAAATGTGATACAAGGGCAAAAGATACATGCTGCCTCCATGACCTGATTTTGTCCTTTTCCATTTATCAGATGTTGGGTTTTGTAGCTTACGGCTGTTTAGGGCTTCTTTTGTAAGCACTGCATTTTTAAACGGGAACTCTCGACTGCGTTGCAGTGGCAGCTGCCATTTTGCATTCATGTGCAGAGAGTGAGCCAGCGAAGGAGCTCTGAAGAGGAATGCACATTACTTCTTTTTTTCTCCTTGTTTTGCTGTTTCATTTAAATATAAAATAAAGGTCATCCTGACTGAAGGGACAGAACTGCTCTATGGAAACATATAATGAATGCACTGGATGTAAAAAGGGCAAACGTCCTTTAAGCAAAAACACAATTCAAATTACATTAAAAAAAAAGGTTTTTTTATCGTCAGCTTCTTTTTGTGACTAGTATGGTTCAAGGCTTCAGGAATTATGAACTCATGTGGGCTACCGCAACTGCGGCAGAGGAAATATTTCCAGTGCACGGGAGCTGCTTTCCCCTTCAAGCTTCCCTAGCTGCTAAGTGGAGAATTTTAGGAAATGATAGAGCTGTAAAATTTGGGGGAAAAAAATCACTTTTGCACATTGTTTGACCTGTTTCACATGCTGCTCAAACCTAAAATAATTAAGCAACCCCATTATCCCTATGAGACTTATTCCTGTGAGGCTTATCCCTATTTGAAGGCTATGGCTCTTGTAGAGAGGAAATTAAACACAGCAAAAGTGAAGCCAGTGGCAGAAAGAGTTCCTGAGAGCTCCTGAATCCCAGCCTAGTGCCTGTTGCCCCACGTATGAGCTGACCTAAAGAAATCATTTGGCCATTTCATGATTTCTGCCAGGTGAGCTTTCCAGGAGGAGGGTGCAGCCCACCCACAGATGCACAATGCTGCTCCTCCAGTGAGTAAATGACACCCAGCAGCCCACTTCCAGCAGCTCTTCTTTGCATTGCCACATAGGAAAAACAAAGACTTTATCCACTAAGATATGGACCAACCCTATACCATAAAAAGGGAAAAAAAACATACCATTTACAAGGGCCCGTAGTGATAGGACAAGGGGGAACAGTTTTAAACTGAAAGACAGTAGATTTAGATTAGACATTAAAAATAAATTCTTTACTATGAGGGTCATGAGGCACTGGCACAGGTTTCCCAGAGCAGCTTTAGATGCCTCATCCCTGGCAGTATTCAAGGCCAGGTTGGATGGGGCTTTGAGCAACCTGGTCTAGTGGAAGGTTCCCCTGCCTGTGGCAGGGGGATTGGAACTAGATGAGCTTTAAAGTCCCTTCCAACCCAAACCATTCTATGATAAAACTAGCAAATCTCTGTTGGCAAAAAGCCAGGCTTGCAATGCCTAAGCTGTTTGCAGTGTGGTTTCTTTTCTATCCTTCCTCATCTCATCCCCTCCAAAAACATTCCCAACTAAGCAGCAACTGCTTGTTATGAATCAGGAAATGTTGGTGTCACACAAATTGTGGAATCTTCAGCTTCACTGGGTGCAAATGCAGCAACATATCACTGCAGGCCAGGGGCCATTTATAGGTCGCAGGATATATTTAAAAATCTGGTGTATATGTGCACTGAGTAGGAAAGCAAACCCCAAACCTGATTAAGGATAGCCAAAAATTACCCTAGATTTCGGAGAAGCCCATTATTTCTATGATTACCAAACTTGTGAGATCACATCTAAGCATTATTATGTAAAATTTGAGTATTCACTCAACACATTATGACAGCTCTTTCAAAAGGAGATGTGCAAAGACAGGAAAAGAAAGGAAGTTAAAACAAATGGGAGTTTCAGATCATAATAAGAGGCATGGAAAAGAAAGATAAATCCCAACTGGAAAGAGGTTTTGGAGAACGATAATGGTAACAGTTCGAGGCCCATCTGTATTACCACTTTAGGGGCAAATAATTTAAATCTGTCTTATCAGTTGCATATAATGTTCCACATTTTTCTCCATTGGTGTATTCTGAGGATTAGTGTTTGTAAGATTGACTTTCCATAAATATACTGCAGTATCTATACACTCAGAATATAATCCAATTAATACAATCATGCATACACATAGCAAATGATTGGAAATTTCAAAACACATAGACTATGCAGCATTGTCTGCCCTCCACTTGGACTTGCACTTCAAGCAAGAATGGGAGTAATTTTAAAATCTCAATTAAAAAAAAAATAGTTTGGAAAGTTGTCTTGAGGAGATCTCAATTTATGTTCTGCCTTTTGAAATGTTAGGATTCCCATCTTCCATACTTCTGTACAGCCAGGAGGATTAACAGATGCAGCCAGAACCTGAGACTGAGAACTATGTCAGGAATTTGAAATAAATCATTAATCTCCAACAACTCTGGAAAAGGCTGAACTCAAGTGACAATCCTCATTTATCTCATTTTAAATACATGTCACTCCCAGACCCTCAACTGGGTTTGTGCAGACCCAATAATCCCTCATAGGTGATTTCCCTAGTGAAAATGCAACATGCAGCAGACACTAAATGGAAGTTGTGCTGTCCAAAGCGTTGTCAGCAGCAGTGAACTGCTGGCAAGCACTGAGGTCAGGGTTACCAACCACCCCACACCACCTCTTGCCCTGTCACTGCCTCACTGCAATACTGAGAAAAAAACGCAACCATACGAATTTCCTAAAACTAATTTTCAGAGGGGAAACAGGAAAAGGTCCCTGCAGATGCTGCCACAAACAAAGATGCTCTCCTGCTGGGGCTCTGCCTTCCTAAAGGCTTTATAATCCAGACTGGGGTTTTTAGTGCACAGCAGCTTCAAGTCTGCAAGCACTTGCTGCAGGGTGGATGTTCAGCAGGTTGCTCTGCTGGCGACAGCCCCCTCCTTACTTGCCAGCACCAGCAATTTAGGCAGGGCATCTCACTGCAGAAACATTAAATTTGGACCAGCTTTGGTCACCGATGGAAGCTTTCAGCTTTTGCAGTTTTCAGCTTTTTGCCTCAAGAAGCAGGGGCGTGCTGACAGCCAGGCTGTGGGGAGCCCCTTGGATGGGTCCTTGCCCTTGTACTGTGGTGCCCAAAAAGCTCATGCCAGCAACCCACCTTGGTGCCAATGGACGGCTGAGGTCAGCAAGGCTACGAAAACATGCAGCAGCAGAAAATCCACCCCTCTGTGTTTCTTATGCCCCCTTTGCAGCCCCATTATACTCATCATCCTCTGCTTCAAGAGTGATGTGTAAATTATACAGTTGTTACAAGCTCTGCTCCCATTTTCCACTGAGTCAAAGTCAATGTGTACAATAAAAAAATCCAACCAAAAATAGGTAGGACCAGATCAGGACTGTACATGTCACTAGCTGGGGAAGCTGTCTTTTCAGTATAGGCAATCTGCAAGCAGCAGTGAGCAGGTATTTTTGGGGATGTGAAGAATGCACAGCCTGCACTCAGAGTTTCTCACGCCAACACAAAATATGGTGTTACTACTTCAAGAACAGCTTGGGAGACAGTGCTCCTTTACCTCCATCCCTGCAAATGGCACTAACAGGAACACATTACTCAGTGCTTCCTTCAGATTCACTCAACATAAGCAGTACAAAACATACCTACTGACACGGTGATGGGAATATTAAATTCTTCAGCATCCTCTCAAGCCCTTAACTCTGCATCTGTCTGAAAGCATGAAGATTCACTCTGCCTTCTTTTCAAACTGCTCTTTTTTCTCTCTTTTTATTTTTTTTTCCTTTGTTCCCTACAAGTTCTCCCAATGTCTCCATTTGTCAAAAGCCCTTTTTCCTTTTGAGGGGAGCTTTAGGAAACTACTACTGCTGCTATGGAATCTGCAGGTTCCTTCACCGCTCCACCTGCAGCTCCACATCTCTTTTCCTGGGAAGAGCAACATCTGCACATCTACGTGCTAGTGTACAGCAACCCTCGCCATTTTAGCTACGGTATCTGCTGCTCTGCTGAAAGTCACCTGACTGCAAGAGCCCCTGTTTTGATTTAAAACTGAGAATTTTTCTACCTAATTTCATTGCAGATTAATACAAAAGACTTAAAACATTTCAAAATGTTTCAAGATTTTAATAATAACAATAATAATAATAATATAAACAAATCGCGGGTGGTTTGGGCATGACTTCTTAATATCTGGGGCTGACAGCAGAGTGGAATAGCTGTCTGCACATTGTCTCCATATCATGACAAGCATTCCTGCAGGCCCCATGAGACAGAGAGCTCAGCATCATGACAATTACAACGATTACAACTTTCTTGTGAAATCAAGAACTGAACAGAGGTACAAAGAGATTTAAATAGCACCTGATGAATCATGTGAGAAAGGTAGAGCCAAGCTGTGAAACATCCTTCTCTTCTTGGCTCCCAGCCTAGGGGCTCAATCTTACTCTAACAGTCTTTCACAGATTATCTAGCAGCAGAGCATATAAATCTCCTTTTATTTCAAAGCAGTAGGTAATCAATACCCTAAATAAGACAAAAACATGTCTCTCTCTAGAAAATTGTTTTCCTGATAGAAGACAGCGAATAAATATTCCTAATAGGTACCCACTTGCTTTTAAATAATAATGGCATCAGCTCGGTAATGTGCGATGCCTCGATTACAGCCCCGTTGTGCTATGAAATGCACAAACAGGTCAAATTGTTTCAAGCAATTCTTGTGATAATTTCTGAAAATAAAGGACAGAACATGGGAAACCATCAAAATACTGAATGTGAAACCTCCTGTAATCCTGTCAGACATCTTGAGCTGAGAAATCCCCATGATTTCCCCATGAAAAAATGAAGAAAACTGCTGTGACAGGAAGTCCTTAATAAAAAAAATAAATAAAAAATAAAAGCACTGAAAACTGATTTTGCATTAATTCTTGTTTCATGGGTTGCAAGGATGAAAGGCAGCAAAGAAGTGTCATTGGTGAGGTAATGCCCTCTTTTGATAATGCACACACACACATACACACACACACACTAGCCCTTTTCCTATGTACTATAAAGGAAGCAACCCAGCTTTGATTTTTATAAGTAATCAGAATCACATCTAGCCATAAATTAACATGATTAATTCTGAAGAGCAATCCACTACTTTAAATTTGCCCACTGGCAGTTACACAGATATTTTCAGTGTTTTTTTAATATAATTTTGCAAAAATGAAACCATCTCTCATCTGTCAGTGTCTGAGATATGAGTGAACCATGTCTTGTGCCAGCAACCTCCAACATTGTGAGATAGTGTTTCCCAGGTCACATTAAAAAAGGGTTTCGAATGCGATAACAGACTGGATTTCCAAATCTCCTTTGATTTTCTTGCTAATTACACAGACACTGTGACCCTCTTTATTTTCTCCAAAGATAGCTCTGCATCCCCACTTATACAGCAAGAGAGGTAGAGTTTTCAACACTGCAGAGCTATGCACAGCCTTTAACATGGCTCCAAAGTTCCTGGTCCTGGAGGCTTAAAATAGAGCCGCAGCTCATGGTTCAGCTATTGTTATTATGAGAACAGAAATTTTTGGAAAACAACAATGCAGAAAACTGTGTTTCTGCTTAAGGAATACATTTGGATAAACTCCTGGTTTTTATTGAAAAAAATATCAGTGCACTAAACCCCACAGAGTACAGGTGTTAAGTGCTGTTGCAGTGAACCTGGGGAACTATTTCCATGTGTTGCTCATGCTGTCACATTGGGGTCATGTCCCACACCCCACACAACCCCACATTAGGTCCCTGTCTGGGATGGGCTGTGTCCCTTCACCACAGCGGAGCCATCGGTTGGACCAGGCTAAAGAGAAAAGTGGAAGCCTGAAGCATCTATTAACTATAAAACACAAAGTGCCCTGGCAGCGTTTCAGAAGCAATATATTTAGGTGTTAGGGAAAAATGCTTCATCAAAACCTCACAAACTTTATATGGAGAAAAAAAAAATCCCCCCATTTCTGGGTCCAATTACCATCATGAGAAGCTCATGTGATAACAGTACCAGTGCCAGGGAAAAAGCAAATAGGAGGACCTGCTGTCTGCCTGGGGAAGTTTGTGATCTAAGCATTTCACCACAGTCTGCCAAAGTAATATGCAAAGGTATGGTAAGAAAGATGTAAGCAAATACTTCCAATTTGTATATCTGAAATATTTTTATGAAGTGCTGACTCCTCTCATCCAGTGCCTCTCAGCTGCGTAATTCTATGTAGAAAACAGGGTTAAAGAGTGTCTTCAGGGCCGGGAAAAGACCTTACTTACAGATCAACTGCAGATTTCACATCCAAAGTATGTTTGGTAAGAAAAAATTAAAAATCTGCAGGCAACATTAGCAGTATTGGTGGACCAAACGAGCCAGAGGCCAGTGTGGAAGAGAAGCATAAACACAGGAGTAAACCAGTAAGGGGATAATGTGGCTAGAGCATGAAAGGTTAAACCAAAAGGAGCCATTCAAGTAGGTGGCAATGTGGCTATAAAGAGGGATATTAAAGGAGCTCTGCTGTGGAAGAATAGGGGTAGGTTTGGGGGAGATGGGTAAGTTCTGAAGGGAAGATGGGAGCCTGGCCAAAGCTTCTACTGCAGGTGATTTGAGACACAAGAGCAGGAAGAGCCGAAGGTGACCAAGGGCTTTTGGCTTCAGGGTCAAGCTGATGGAGAAGCAGGATGTATGTACAGCCCCATGTTTCCAAAATAGGTTCCTCTGTTCAAGCCTCACTGCAAAACTACTTCCAGCTTTCCACACCAAGCTCAGACAACCTTGGCCTCATTTTAAACACCATCTGAGCTTCAGTTTACAGCGTTGACTTTTGGGCAGTTGTGTTTGGATTGTAAGGTGATAGGAGATCATTGCTGTACACTCCCTATTGTTGCAGTCCTTGCAGTGCTAGCAAAACCACCAGAGCTTTTCCTTTCCCCCGTGGAACGTCTGCTGTTAAATTCCACCCCTTGCAATGGCTTTATAGTCAGAAGGTCCTGCGGGTTACTGGGATCAGACCTACAAATCATCCTCCTCCTGCCCTCCTGACAGGTCTCCCACCTAAAGACTTATCAATCTCTAGCGCCTGTGACAGACAGGAACCACATGGCCAGGCAGTGGAGAGCAGCACTGCTGCGTCTCTTGGACAGCAAACACCATAGGTTGGTGAGCAGGAGGTCAAGGAAGAAACCTCTGCATTCCAGTGCAGAGATGTTCCAGGAGCACATCCAGAAGCCCTGACCTCAAAGTCAAGAAAAAAGAGAGAAAATTGTAGCAGCTTTGTTCAACAAGAGACCCTTAAATTAAGAATGCAAGAGAGCCTTGGGTCTATCCTAGCAATGGACAGGTCCAACTTTATCATCAGATCTGGATAGACTACAGCAAAGGAGAAGCTGGTATTTTACAGTGGGATCTTCTAACTCTTGTGTCAATTCACATGTGCAGTTACATAATTTAAAGGAGGAGAATAAACACAGGTACCTTCAGAGAGGAACAAAATGACACCATCACCACCATGAAAAACCTGCCCCATGAGTGACTTGGTCCTTTCCCACTCCCAGCCCTGCTCCCTGAGGAAGGAAGTACCGAACAGCTCAGTTGGAGCAACCAGACTATATCACAGCTTTCTCTTCCATGGCTGAATTCAGGTCACGCCTCTACAATCATTAATCCTGGCTCTTTGCTCTCAGTACACATTTGATCTGGATCAGCCCAGGGCACATAATCACATTTAAGATGAATTAACTAGAACACATGATACGGAGTTTATGCTGGCCTCATGCCAGCTGTGGGAGGATGAACGACACTCGATCCTGCAGAAAGCCTGCCAGTACAAAGTTCCCCCAGTGCTGTTTTTGGAACAAATGTGGCCCAGCAGAGCCACATCAGTCACCTGGAACCAGCCCTGTGCACAAACCGGTTTCTGTGTTTTTGATGCAGTTACTCTTAAGTCAAAGGCAGACTGACTAAGTCTGACTTAATTAGGAAGCCAGGATAATTACACTTACTCTTAGCCAAATCACATTTCAGAACTTACAGGAGAGGTGGCCCACAAGTTAGGAGGATGAAAATTCACCTAGGGTGGGGGTAAACAAACACATGGTGCCTTCTTAGCTTTGTCTCCTTCCTTGCTTGATCTCCTCAGGGCACATCCTACAGTTCTTCAGAACTGTTCTTCTTTAGAACGAGCAAAGCCACACTTTAATTCCTCCCTCTGCATTTTGGAAACAAACTGTCTTACCCTTTCGGATGCATAAAAGAAAACTAGAAAACTATCTCTTGACACACAGGTGATTTAAAACCTGTGATTTTACAGTTGAGTTTCTGCACCATCAAACTTAATATGGGAGGAGGAGGAGGAGGCAGTATGACAGACCTCCTATCCAGTGCTTGCTATTTCTTTGCACCAAAACAGTCACCATCAGCTACTATTTCTGCCTGAAAACATGTTTCCAAAACATCTGCTGTGCATGCCAGTGATAGCCATTTTAAAATATCATATATTGTATGACTTTAATGAAGCTCAACATAGTAGTTAGCTCAAGTATAGAAAATTGGCAAGCGTTCAAAGTGGAGCATGTATATAGACAGACGACACAATGCACTGTTTTCCTGCTAACGTCTGGGTGACAATATCTACACATGCCATTCCAACATATGTTGAATATGAGTTTTTCTGAAACAACCATTGCATGAGTTATCTTTTACTAGATGCAATTAAATTGTACTCAGACCTCTTGGATTGGATCCCTAACAGATAATTAGGAGGAGAAACCTAAAGTTCTAGAAAATAAAAACCATAGGTGCTTCAAATGTGAATGCTCACAGAAGTGAGACAGTTTGAGCTGGGCCCTGAAGAGTAATTCTGCTGTACTCCTGTGGCAATGAAGGCAGCTAATGGAAGAGAAAGGTGAGAGACAACCTGGCTCATCTCTTGGCCTCCTGCTTTGCCTTGTCCTTTGCCTTAGTTTCCTTTACCCTAGCAGGATAAATCATTTCCATCCTTCATCTTGAACCACATAATTATTTTATTTCTAAGATGTGATAACATTTCATTATTCCTGACAGTTGTAAAAGAAAGCTTTCAAGGACCTTGGTGAAACATCTTCTGTTCTAGTCTAGATGATTCATGAGATAATCTGTTCTTAATACATACAGTCCTAAGCCTGTAGTGCTTAAGTTTTAGATCAGCACAATATTCATTCCTTGCTGTGACTCAGTGGAAGCTCCAAGAGATGGTGGAAGGGAAAAAAGAGAAGTATTTTTATAGCAGGTTATTTTTATTAGAAAATAGTGTGTTGTATAAAAACAGCCTTATTGAATTGAGGTGTTCAAAGCAATTCCTGCAGAGTAAGATTATAGTGAGCAGAGTGCAGGTGAGAAGGTCAGAACTGCAAACTAAATGCAATTTATTCCAGTGGTGCAGAAAACTAGGAATGTACTCCAAGGTAATCACAAACATATGTGATACAAGCACCTCACATGCATAGATGTACATCCCACCACACAAGTCCTGAGCTGTATTCAAAGGCAGTAATGACAACAACAGCTGTCAGTTTACAGTTTAGTATAGTAAACTAACAGTTTACAGTTTAGTATGGTATAGTAAAACTCTTAGTCTCCTCACAAAATTGTATGTAATAGATGACACTCAGTACAAAAGACAAGAATTGCATAGCTAAACAGAATAAACTCATCATATGCTTAAATAAATAAAAGCATTTTTTAGAAAAAAAAAGAAGCATTTTTAGCTTTTATAGAAAAAAGAATGCATTTCAGTGTGTTCATTTGAATCCATAGTAAACCCCAGGACACAAAGGAGATCAGCTTGAAAATAAACCCCAGGTGGTACATTAAGTATACATAGGTGAAACAACAATACAATGCAGTAGAAGTAAACAGGTATGGGGATTAAATCCAATGAAAAGGGGAAGACAAGCCATCTGTAAACTGCCCAGGGGAAACAAAGTATGAGATCATACAGAAATTTTAGCTGTTTGGATGCATGGAAACCAGGTGAAGCATTTCTGCAGAAAGAATGATCTCACATTCATTAAAGACTGAGCTCTCACTGTCCAATTGCTACCTGCTCCAAACTCATCTCAGATTAACACTGCCCGCTACAGATCTGGGCAGGGGAACATGCAATGAGGGAGTCTCATTAAAACAGAGTTCATTTGCAGTGCTTTGAGAACAGAGGCGATGAGGATGGAGAGAGCAAGAGAGAGAGCGAGCAAGGGCAGTACGCTGTCAAGTCACCAACCCACTTAGTGCAGACTTGCATTTAGCATGAAGACTACACCGCCCTGTATGCAAAACCAAACTGTCCACCAGCAACTCTTTTGACCAGTGGTTTTAAAAAAATGTAGATAGCCAGAAAAAACCCACATTTACTTCTATTGAGTTCTTAGTAGTTACCCATGATCAAAGCAAATGAAGATGGGAGGAACTGGGAAAGGAGGGATTTCTGCTTTATTCTAGGAAAATAGGTTTTTGTCCATTATTCCGCAGCTCATTCTATATATTTTCTGAGTGACATGTTCTTGTCCACACCAAGTTCATGGTTTGTCATCTCTTGTCATGCTTAGCCTTCTATTTTTCCAGTGGAAGTTAGATGTGCAAGTCTTGCCAGCATAGATGGCATTCCTGTTAGCAAAAGATTGCACAGAGTACATTCTCTCCACTGGCATTTTATCACATTAAAATAGCCATGAGTCACAGAAATACAAAAGTTATGTTAACAAAAATTTCTACTAACCTATATTTTCCCCTGCTTTAAAAAGAAAGGCAAAACAAAAAGAATGCAGATTCAAGTATCGACACAGTAGAAAAAGGCCCAAAGAAACCTAATACATGGTAGGTTTCTTGAAAAAACAACCCCTGTCTCTGAAGAGCATCTGTAGCATAGCATGTCAGTCAGAAACTGGAATTTCCTGCAATTAATCAATTTAATAAAAATAATGTGACAGCCTTCCTTCAAATGCTGCACATGGTTTGGTTGCATTTCTGTTTCTGGATCTTTTGATCATTCAAGGAACAAAACTGACTGGCTAGACTTGCTTTACTGAAAATGAAAGATGAACTAGGAAGCTCATTTATTTTTGTTGGAGAAAGAAACAAAGACAGACAAACTGACCAACCAGCCAAATCAGGCCGCTGGCCAAACTAATTATTTCTGTATTGCCAGTCATTTCAGTCCACATTTGTTCCTCTAACAAAACTAAGCAGCCCATTCATACAGTTATTTGCCTAACAATGATGAGGCAATACAAATTCTTCTGGATTGTTTTCAAACAAATTTTGAACATAATTTTATATTCTGTTAATTTTTATAAAGAATGAGTTGGATGCTTTCAGGCCTCCACACTTACTAATACCTATTACACAACCAGAATGAAGCTGGCTTGCAACAGAGAATGTCTTCACAGCTGATGGAAACAAAATTTGGCTTTTCTGGCTTGCAGCTGGAGAGGAAAGTGATTTCTTCTACAAATTATGCTTCAGATGTTCCACTGTCCAAAACAGAACTACACAACAAGCGCAAGCAGGGGAAGATTGAAGAACAGGACAAGATCCTACCAGACACAAGTGGAAGGTTTGCACTTGATTTATGGTCTCACAGCTTGAGAACATACCCCACTACTGCTGCTGCTATAGTAACAAACCAGACTGGTATGCAGGTTTGTGGTAATAATACTTGTTGAAAGAGTTTTCTCAGTTGCGTATTCATGCTTCTTTCTCTTTTCTTTCTTCTTTTTTGTTTTTGGCATATCTCTAAAGGAGATCAGTATATGAAAGCAAAAAATGCAAAACTGGAGGGGGGAAAAAAAATGCAAAACTGGAGGGGGGAAAAAAAAAGTCTGTAAAGGCTTTATAAGATAAACTCATAAAACTCTGCAGTTACTTCACGAAGATTAGGGACCAAAATGTTAAGGGTCATTTGGGCACCTACTAGGTATCTCAGCTGCCCTTTGGGCTTTAAAGAGCCTGACCTGGAGGTACAGTCATCCCAAACTTTTAGAAATATCGGCAGCTTTCTAATTGAAGCAGCATTTCTAATTGAATGGCAACTGAGGGGAAGAGAGTAAGACTTGGTTTACTTAAGGCCAAGCTCATCGTTTGGCATCAGTGACTCAAACCCTTACATACCCACTCTTAAATGCTATGAGCAGCCCCTGCTCATGCACTGAAATCAACAGCAAAACTCTCACCACCTGTATACATAAAGTTATCTGTGTGTTTTTTCTACTGTGTAGACAAAGATTAAATCCCATTTATCATACTGACCCATAGACTGAAAAGAGTCTGCTGTTTGGCCTTCATTCAACAAATCCCCTTATCCAGAGAAAATCTCCTGTACTTGATGTCAATATGCTCACTGCTGATCTAAGACCTTCAAAATACCCCTTAATTATCACAACATTAAGGGTATGGAGGTTAATTAAAAAGCAAATGAAGACACTCCATAAAGGCTATTCCACCTACTCTGACCTGTAAATGCATGTGACACTTTTGGTCTGGGCATTTAAAAAAACAAGGAAAGTGATTTAGTTAAATATTATCAAGGCCTTTTTAAAAATAGAGCATTTAGCACTTACACATTCTAGTACGCTTTTGTTTCTAATGGAGATAAAATGGGGCTGTTTTAGTCTAATATTTCAAAAAGAGCCATGAATTGGGGAATTAGCGGAATGAAAAAAGGCATTTGTCTTTACTTACATGTTGTATAATATGTATTTTCTATTTTTTCTATTACAATATGAGATAATCGATCTGACACTTTATTCTTCCATTTCTATTCTGTTTCTGTAGAGCCACAAGGAAGAACAAGACCCCTCCACACCTAGTCACACTTATTATCTTTCTTGGCACTGATGTCTTACCCAGAGCAATAAGCTGAGAAATGTGAATCTTTGACTCACTGGAAAAGGCGAATCTTTTTCCCCATGCAGCTGCTCTTTGGTTCAGTTCGTTCACACAGACCACCAGCCTAAAATTCAAACAGTCTGAAAAAACACCAAAAAACCACCTTTCATGGACTGCAGATCATTAGCACATGAGAGATGTAAGAAATGGCATGGCTTTCTGTGACAGGGAAAAAAAAAATCTCCAATCTGGCACACGGAAGAGGGAAGACTCATCACACAGAGGACAATTTACCTTCTTCATCAAGAAGAAATACAGTCTCTGCACTGCAGCAGAGTTTCTCCAATGCCAAAAATAAAAAGGTACCAACACTGTTCCTACCATCATAACTACTACAATTCAAATGAGCCATCCACCAACACATCTCTTTGAAGAAAACTCAAGGCACTGCATCTTGGTGAAGGAAGTCTGAGCCATTTCTTCAAGCTTTTCCCCCTTTAGTAAATAACAGTAGCTACAATGTCGTTCCGTTTCGAGTACATCAGTTTTGCCCTTTGTTTTTTTGGCAAAGCACCAAGGTATCCTCTCAGTTATAAAAACTCATGCCTCTAAGACACTGGCTAGCTTGGAAAGGTGAATATGGTCTAAGTGTCCACTAACTGTCAGACCCCATTAAAGAGACTGAACAAGAATGGTGATGAAAAGGCAAGTAAGATACTACACTAACACACCCTGAGTCTGGCAGAAATTTTTAAAGCTAAAAGCGGCACTCTAGCTTCTTTCTCTACCCCCAGAAGAGGTCAAGAGCCAAACCAGGAAATTATAGAGCAGTAGGATTAACATCTGGCACAGGAAACCTTTAAGGGATGTGACATGAGAGCACCTGGAAAGCCAGTTTGATTAAGAACAGCCAGCATGCACTTAGACACAGGAGGTCATGCTTAACTAACCTGCTGGATATCTTTGAAGATAATGCTGCCGTGGCAGATAAGAAAAACATGACAGGTGCTGTATAGCACACTGAGGTTATATTTTTCAAACAAAGTCCAGCGTCAGAGATGACTAATGGAGACAAATCGAAAGTTATGGATTGTAAAGTAAAATGATGGAACAATGGCTGTGGAACAAGAGATAAACCCAGATATTGTATGAGAGCTTTATACTGAAAAAAGGGTATTGAGTGGGGGGTCAGATTTAAAAGGGTTATCCCATCCCACTTTGCCCCAAACACTGCTTCCATGTCAGCATCTTTGAGACAAAAACATCCTTATGACATAAGCTACATTTGATTAGGGCTCTTACATTGCAGCAGTGTTGAACAATGGCTTTTAGAGTAACCTTTGGTTCACAGTACCGAGTTTGTACTTGTACACTTATGTTAATACAGAAACACTGACAAGAATATCTTCACATGTGTTCTAGCTCTTGTGTTAGGAAATAAATCTAGGCTGAGCACAGTCAATGTGGAAGAATTTGGTTCACTCAGCAAATGTAGCTCAACACAAAAAGCACAAAATGAATTAATCCCTGAGAAAGGAATCAGGCAAAGCTGTGTATGCTAAGTACCGTAACGACATGGCATTTTGTAGAGGTAAAGGATTTTAAGGGTTATAGTGGAAAAAACATAATTAAAGCCACCAATATATGGCAGAACATCAGAGAAAAGGAAATAAAATGGTATACAAACTTGTGTTAGTAGAGATACAGCAGTAACAACTAGAAATCAATGGCTTGTTCTGGAGACGGAGGCTTAACAGATGCTCTGTATTAGTCACTGTATCACAGCAAGAATATTATTGCCTCAGAGGGTGAAGAGCAGGGCAACAAAAAGTGAAAACAGATCTTGGCTCTTACCAGGCCCTAAATTACTAGGTGGGTGAAATAAGAGCATGCTATGTTTATTCTCATTGGAAAAAAGAATTCTTTGATGTGACCTAGTAGAAGATCTTCAAAATCATGAAAGGGGGTGATCAGGATAACCCCTACCAAGCTAGGGTGGAGGAGCAGTGGAAAGGAAGGCAATGGATGTCAAAATAGGCTGCAAACATTTCAAATAAAACAACTCGGAGTAAACAGGGAAGTTGTCAGGCAGAAATCTTTTAGCTGAAGGTAAAAAACATGTGGAATAAGTTACTAGGAGAGGCAGCTGAAACAAAGGCTGAACATGAGCTCAAAAGACACCTGGACTTTTTTCAAGATAAGAGAGAGATTCAGGGATTTTTGTGAAAACCAGAATGTTGGGATTAAGGTGCACTGTAAAACAGCAGGTATGCCGAGCCAAGTGAGGGTCCCTGCAATCATGTGTACTGTCACACACTGTAAAGCAAAATTTCCCATGTTGCTGCCACACCTTTCCCCTGAAGCCACAGTTAAGAGAAGTATCTCCACATATAAACCTTCCCTCCTGTAGCTTCTTTTGGCCAAACTATTTAAATAGAGAAGAATTCTTCTCCCAAATACCTCAAGTCTACAAATAACTCAAGGCTGTAACAAAGGCAGAAATGAGCTGCAGGAGTGCCACTAAATCCCACCAGCAATGACCTACCTCTTCAAGCACATGCTATGCCTGCTGCCGCATCTGTTGCACAGCACTGTGAAACACCGGCTGAGGTGCAGGAAGAAACGGGAGACCAGAAACAACTCTCTGCTCAGGTTTCAGGGGGAACTTCCCAGGTCCTCAACTTTTTGAGCCCTGAAATAGTCACACAGTTTAAGAGCCAGGTTTCCTGCAACCCCAGAGTTGCCTCAACCCCAGGTTGCCACACACATGGCTTAAAAGTCCTGATGGTGGGGGAGTGTAGGACTTCCCACTGCTGGGGGTCCATTGCAGGAACCCTAACAGCTGTCCATTCCCTTGTCTTTTTCATTGAATTTTGGCTTAAAATATAGACTTAAAAAAGTGTTGGGCATGTGCAGTCTAGAAAGATACTCAATCACCATTCCCATCCCGAGGCCAGGATCTGATAAACTCACTGAGGTAGCTGTAGCTGCCTCATCCCTGGAAGTGTTCAGGGCCAGGCTGGACAGAGCCTCAAGCAACCTCGTCTAGTGGAAAGTGTCCCTGCCCATATCAGGGGGTTGGAACTAAATGATCTTACGGTCCTTTAAAACCCTAACCATTCTATGATTCTAACTCCACCTTGGGCATTAGTCCAGAGTAACTCCCCTGCAATACCAACAGCTATGTGATGCAGTCTGGACCAGAACCATGTCAAGGAAAGCAGGTTAATTAGAAGTGGATAAATAAGGATCTTAACTCCTCATTTAAATTCCATCCTTATTCTAGAATAGCCACCTCAGATTCAGCTTCAATTCTGTTAAGAGAAAAAAAATAGTGCTTCCTGGTTTAGAAATTTACACCCACCAGTATAGCTTCAAGTTCTTTCTTGTAGATCAGATAAAGCAGAAATCAGGTGACTGTTTTGGAAATGTTTCCATGATTCTAATAGGGAATTCGCCACTGTGGAAACATTTTTCACCACTTCATTTTTATAATTGCCATTAGTTACAAAACCATGTAACCCTGAGATTGCAACGGGTTTTCTCTTCTGATATTTCTTCTTCTATTACCTGACACCTTGATTTCTTACTCATTCAATGATCATTATTTCCTAGCATTCATTTCATTTTAATATGTTTTTTAAAAAAGCAAACATCAGAGCTGTTCAGAAATGTGTTAAAAAGCAGGATGAGTATTGCAACTGCACACAAGAGGAAGAATAAAGTAGATGAAGAAACTGTCCTGTCAAACATGAGCATCCTGTTCTAGCTACAGTGACAATATCAGACGATATAGGGGAAGGATTTAGTAGAAAGCACAAGGTAAAAAAATAAGTGCTTTATAAAGTATATGTTTTATAAAATGTGAATATACCTCCTTTGGACACAGTTTAGCCGTGATGCTCCTCCTGATGTTTCTATGCTTCGGCAAGCACTGAATCCAAACAACCACTTGTTGAAAGCCCAGTCAGTATTCTCCTTTCCCCTGCAAACCAGAGATGTATCTCCCAGCTTGCTTTCCTCAGGGTGTCTGCAGTATTTTTCTCCAGGAGACCTGCTGTATAATTCACATCAATTGTGAAAGTCCATTGAGATTTTGTAGCTTACAAATCTTGGGCAAAGGATTCCTTCTACTTCCTGGTCACAAACAGCATTCCTGAAAAAGCCTTTAACTGGCTCTAGTCATCATACCATCACTGACAGGGATAACAAACAGAGACCTCTGGGAAAGTTAATATTATTAGGCAGGGTGTGAGAACAGTTAACGCTATTTGGGATAATGATGGACCTCATTCCCCGCAGGTGTAAATGGAGTTTTGACCATTTATGGGAAGAGGGAATTAGGCTCTTGGAGCATGCTGTCAACCCTGCCAGACTCCTCCACGTTTGCTCCAGAGTTCACTATGGCAACCTTGGCAAAGACCATCTTTATTTAGAACTTTAGGCATGTCCCTTTCAAACCTATCCATTCTTTCATTAGAAAATTCACATCTGGGTAATATTATTGAGATGATCAGATTAAATACCCATGACTCCAGCTGCCTACAGAAGACAACTGGCATTACTCAGGCCCAGAGACAATCATTAAGGAAACCGAATGATGGGCTATGTCACATATATTTTTTGCTCAAATAAGTTGCTCTTGGCTCAGAAATTTCTAGTAAAAATGGGCATTTTGCATTTGTTCCTTGTTTGCAACAAATTTTCTTCATGTCCAAGATTTATTTAGGATATGTCTTTTGACTGCAAGGACTGGGATATTCATTACAGTTTTCCTCTTTCAATTATCCACTGATAAATTATCTTTATAATCATGATGACTATGTTGTACTTTGCACAACTAGGTGTAGCTTGTGAAGTGCTCCTTCTGCCTTTCCAGAAGTCATTCTGGAAGAGAAACAGGAAGCATATCTCCAGTTTAAGCTACTGAGCAAAAAAAAGGACGTATAAATGACAGAAACATTGTAAAACAAAGTGAGAAAGATTAAGTCTAAAACCATATAGGTGGGTCGCCATTAATTATACCCCAGGCTACTCTTAGCAAACTCCTGATGACCTGAAATGCAGAAACAGTTTGATAAATATTGCTGTGAGACAGGTGCCCAGGCTGGAATCTACAATAATCAGATAATATCCTTAGCGCAATTTCCACCAATAGCAAGTGCTTATTTCCAAACATGCAAAAGTATAAATGCACATGCATACATATATATATATATATATATATATATATAGTTCCAAACTATGAATATATTTTGAAAAGCAGGAGGAAAAAAGTTTATTGTTCCATACTGGCACAGCAACCAGCAGAGAAACACAGAAACACATCATCTGCTTCACATGGCAGGAGCACATGGAGCCAACTGGTTGTGATAGAAATAGGAACAAGAAAGGAGACTGCTGAAAGGCAGCGTGTGGCTGGGAGGCTTCCCTTTCCCACCAGTCTCCATATCGTTTTGTCCCAGCACAGTGAAGCTTACACAAGTATTTTTTTCCCCTCTAAAGCAGCCTCTACAGCTTCATCATAAAGGAAATAATGATTGGGTGAATTAGTATCACCTCAGTGTACAGCAGAGCATTGAAAAGGTGGGAAGAGTTATGGTTATAATGAACTGCCTGCATCAAATTTTTTGCTTCCCTACTGTAAGTGTCTATAAAAAGCTCTGAATTCCTTTTAAAGAAAATAAAATGAAGCCCAGAAAAAAGCCTATTCTTGCCTAGATGCATGCACAGGCTGATGGCCAAGGACAGCAGTGACAGCAAAAGCCTTATCACAGTTTTTTAAAAAATAGTAAGTAAAAAAAAACCCAAACAAACAAACATATCCCAAGATAGATGCTTAACTGAACCCACTGTGACGCAGTATCCAAGCTCCTGTCCTTTCCCACTTCCTTCGCTGCTTATCTGGGGCTTGACTGTGCTATGGTCTTGCCAATCCACACAGCAGAGTCCCAAGGGATGTGCTTTCCCACTCCTCTGAGCAGAACTGGGGGAAAAGGTGAGGGAAAAAGAAAGCTGGAGCCTCCAAGCCACCCTGTTCCCTTGCAAGTCAGCAAGCAGTGAGGGCAGAAGCAGGCAAGATGGAGCCATTCCCTCTTGCCCTCTCCAGCATGCTATCCTATGAGCTGGCTGGCCATGGGACAGGGAGTAGACACTGCACTTGGTGACACAATGTTCTCCCTCTCCATCTGACCCACCACAGTGCACAGGAGCAGGAACGGGAGGGATGAAGATGCCTCCAGCTGCTAGTGCCCTGCTGAGACTGTGCCTCCTGGGGTGGGAAACAGCCCCTTGCGAACAGGGAGCCATCGGGGTTTTCAAGGCAGAAACCTTGCATGGCAGAAACCTTGTATGGCAGCTAAGGCACAAGCAGTATAAATAATTAATGTTAACAGAGGAATTGCAAGGGAAATGTACCGTTACAGCAAACCAGCACCTATGTCCCTCATGAAAAGAGTGCCTGAAAAATATCTCCCTTATTTCTTAATAGGAACAACAAAAAAGTACATTTAATTTCACTAAAGCAGTAAACCAAGCATAAGTATTCTCTACTCATCTTCATAGTTAGCATTTTACAGAATGATCAGTGCCAGCACATCCCCTTCTCCTGCATGTCCCAAGAGAGAGTTTAAGGAACATTTTTAAATGAACATTTCTCCATTCACACACAGAATGCACATTCCAGTGCTGCTGTACAAATGCTGTGATGCCAAGAAACGACCACACTGCTCTCTTGTTCAGGCTGGTTTTTTACATGGGAAACAGTTTTATCCTGAAGTGTCTGCTTTTGGCTGACAATTCTCAATATTCAGAAAAATCCACCAAAGATATTCTGGCACCCAGAAAGTGAAGCAGTTCAATTCTGAGCTAAAAATTGAAGTTTTCCATTTGGAAAGACTGACAGATACTGTTTTGATGTTATGGTCCAAAATAAACTTTCATCTTCCCTTCAACAAGACATTGTTTGGTCTTGTCTCTTGCTTTAAACCAGTTCCCTCCCTTCTCTTTCACCAGAGTGGCCCATGATTATTTGTCTAAGTGCTTCAGTCTCTTTTCATGATCCATGCTCTTTGCCTAGCATATGTAGGTCTGAGCAGCAACACCATGATGCAGGCCATGATGCATCAGGGGGATGCAGGGCAGCTGGAAAGCCTGGTCAACAAGATGGAAAATATGGGAGAGAAGATAAGCCATTACCAGAAAAGGCAGCATAATTTAATAAACACAAGTAATTGTTCCAATTTTCCTGATGGAAACTGCTTTTATTCCTTGGGGGAGTGGGGGGCAGGGCGGGGGGCATGGAGAAGTTTTCTTTGTCCTATTCCCTCTCTCCAAATTACATCACCTCAGCCGAAAAAACAAAGGTATTTAGCTGATTAGTGGGAGTTGGACATACAGGTATTTTCGGACAGCTGGGCCTATACTCTTTAAGTTCAGTTGCAGTGCTCCCCTTTACAGACATCATATCATGTTCCACAGTAATGGGTTAGGGAAGGGATTTCCAGAAGTCCCTGAGAAACCAATTTAGTCCTGAAGGCAAAAAAGCTGAATGAATTCACGTTACCTCAGACTACAGTAATTGCATTAAAACCAAGAACATAGTTAAGAAACAGTAAGACACAGTTTAGGCTTTCTTGACAAAGCTGCTTCTAGATTTCTCTGCTGTTTGTATGCTTCTATTGCATTTTTTCACCTCTCCTTGCTCCAAACGAGACCAGAAGCTGCTGAATGACTGAGAAGGTTAATCCAGAAAACAAGAGCCCAAATCTGCCAGCCAAAGTGACCTAAGTGTTCCAAGGAAGTTACAGTTCACGCAGCTCATGCACTGGTTCAGCTGTCATTGGATTCATCCAGAGGGAAGCTTGACAAGCCAAAATGAAAATGTCTGGAGAACAAGGAAAGCTCAGTGTCCCCTTCCTCCTCTTCCTCCACTTGTGTTAGGCCCGCTCATTACATCTGCTGGTGGCAATTAGTTTCACCAGCTGCCAACGTACACATTTACGGAGGCAGGCGCTACACAGACACTGTGGGAGCAGCTCTGCCTGCCCTTTAGGCAGGCGCTATGGCTTGGGATTGTATAAACGAGTATGACAGACCCTGCTGGGGGAAAGTGCAGAGAGGTGAACCAGCTTGTCCCAAAACTATGGGGTAAATCCACAGCTTGGCCAGACATAGGATACCAGTCTGCATCTCCTAATGCCCTGACCACAACAGGACTGCACTCCCAGAAAGAAGCGTGTGGAGAGAGCAAGTGTTTCTTGTGACAGTGTACTCCCTTCCCTGTCAAAACACATCCTGTCTTCATTATGGCCATCTCCCGTCCCAGCTCTTAACCCAGATGTGCCATAAGCTCTAGGCTGGCACCATGGGACCTGGACACTGTGGTACCCATAGGGAGCCAGGGCAGGTCCCCAAACCACTCTCTGCTAGGGCCACTGGCAGCTGCTCCAGTGTTAACACAAAGCCACTCTCACATTTTGTTTCCTTGGTCAGGTTTTCTGACTTGCTTGAAACCTGGGCTCATTTAGAAGACATTAGGATTTCAGGTGGAGGCAAGCAGAGATTTAGCTTTTCATTTCAAACCTCTAGAAGCCAGAGAGCTGAGATTTTTCCCATCCCTCTGCTTCCCTACATAGTAAAAGTGCTTTTTAATGACTTCTGCAAAGCCAGCTTTGCTTGCAGCATGCAGGTCACCTCCCTTGGCCGCTTCAACACACAGAGAAGTTACAGCCTTGCGCCTTCTTTCCGCCCTGATGGCTGTAACATGCGGCAGCCATCAGCCGTGTGGGAGTGGGGCAGCTGGAGATGGAGCGATGGAGAGATACGCCGTGCTGCCTGCGCCATGGGCCGTGAGAAGCGGGTCAAAACTCAGTCGTCATGCACTGCCCATCTGTGCCATGCTGAGGAGAGAGATGCATGAGGCTTTCAGGGCCAACAGGTGTTGCTGCCTTAGTGGACTGTGACATCGGTGCTCGTCACAGGCTTTATTTCACAATAGTATAAAAGAAGCAGAAGATGGGGTTAGAAAGGAGAACAGAAAAACCATAAGCCATCTTTTATTTACACTGAGAAAAACAATGAGAAGACTGGAGGGGAGGATCCAGCCTTCCTAACAGACATGCCTTAACTCCTAGGGGAGATGGGGATGACTTGCCCTAGAAACACCCACCTCTTTCCAATGAATAGGCAAGCAGCCTCAGAGGACTGTTCCACTATCTGTCTAAAATAGAGGTGGGTGGGTTGATGCCGCTCTCACACACTCCTTCCAAGTATTCAGTATAAAAAGCCTTTAGTCATTAATCCTGCACCAAAAAGTGCCACATCTCATCGTATGAATGAAGACTGAAGACAGCATAAGGCACATACCTGTGTTGGCTGAAGTAAGACTGCGTGAATAACACCAGCTCTGGCACTTTATACGCACATATTTTGAAACCTTCATTGGGTTTTTTTTTCAATAAAGACATTCGTAGTTTTGTGCTTCCCAGAGTTTTGGGGGTTTTGTTTTGTTTTGCATGCAGAAGGTATTTAATAATAGATGCCAGAAAGGAGCCTCTATCTAGTAAATCAATGTATTTTTCCTTTTTTTTTCCCCACCCCATTCACAGAAAACCCCACTTCCATGCTGATCAAACCAGAAGAGGAAGAGGAGACTAGAGAACTCTTTGGTTTTCAGCAGACCCCCCC
>JANHGB010050180.1:0-12549 GCA_026283785.1 Coracopsis vasa | reverse complement strand
TCTCTGGGGAGAGGTATTCGCTTCACTGCTCTTCCCAGCTCAGGCAAGGCTCAATTATCAGATAAAAGCCCTGAACAAAAGTTGCAGCCTGTTTTTTTCCACACTGAATGTGTGGAATTCAACTGAATTCAAGTTTAATTTCAGCTAAAGAACAAAAGCACCAGGCAACCTCATTTCTGGATCTTCTTCAGGCTCATCCATAAGGTTGCTCCAGGCGCAAGCAGCCCTAGAGACACAAGGCACAGCAGCAGAGGACATGGAAACATGAGGCAGCAGAGTACGAGTGGGGTGTAGGTGACTCCCAGGGTAGGCTCAGGAAGGGCTTTGAAGATGAGGACACTTGGAGTTGCCAGCAGCACTTCACAGGAAGCCCTGAAGAAGTGGAGGAAGAGCGAGATACAATCTCAGGAACCCACGACAAGGAGGAGATGGATTGTCCCAGGAGCTGGCTTGCACGCTCAGTGTGATGGTCTGACAAGGGCAGGGGGAAGCATGTTATTAAACTTCATTTTGCTGCACACTGTGCTTTTTAGGCAAAGGTGGGCAATATCTACCTCTGAAAGACCAATCCATCACACTAGTGTTGAGCTTACTGCTGCCAGCACCAAGTCAGCAAGAGTGCCCTTTCTCCATTTATTCATTTTTAATGGGATGTGTATTCCTTCTCCAGTCAGACCTCACACTTAGCACTCCCCTTCCTCTATTGCACTGTTGCATCCTATTGCCCCATGGCCCCAGAGCTTTAACAAGGGAAAACCAAATTCTGTCTGAACGGCTTCCGCAGCCTCCCCCTTCAGTGCCCAAAATAAGCTGTGGTGTAAATCACAAGAAAAACTACTATGTAGGGAAAAAGGAAATGAAGCATTGTCTTGGGTTTGTAATGACCGAGCTGACTGCTCAGTGTCCCCCAGACCTGCCCGACAGTGTCTTCCTGATGTATCTTAAGGGAGAGCTGGATCAGGGATGTTTTCTTGGCTGTCTTTTCCAGGGTATATAATCACACTCGCCCCCTTCACAACTATAGGTCAGACACAGAGCAGATAACCCTGTGCTGTGGTTCCATCTGATAAAAACTGTTTTGTCCAGAACCTCCTGAGAATGTTTCCAGTAACCAAACCCTACTGCTGCAGCAAGGCTGCAGAATGCCTGCCCAGCAGCGATGGGACTCTGTTGATGCTGCTGAACACCCTGCACTCCTTGAGCTTCAAGCAGTGCCAGGCACCACAGCTCGCCAAGCCCATCTTTCTGCTCTGCGAGATTGCTGCAAGCTCCTCCTGGCTCCGTTCCACGAAGTGCCAGCCTCGTTCCGTTAACCTTCAGCGGTCCCTCAGACAAGGCATGGAGCCAGGCGGACTGGCAGATGGTCTCTGCATCCCCTGGAAGCAGCTCTGGCAGACACAAACATAAGCAGCAACGTATTCACATAGCTGGGAGCAGCCTGTAACCACTGGAGTGTTTAAGATGATACATATATGCATTAGAAGTCTGTAATTCCAACATGCCAATCATAGATTAAAAACAGACTAAACCCCAGTAACATACTGGATTCCTTTGCTATATGCTGTGAACTAGAGCTGATCACAGAAATCCTGCCCTGCCAGCAGTTTTCCTGTTGTAGATCACATGTAGCTGAGCACATGCTCTGGGGAGGATTTAGGCTTTCAATAACAAGAAAGTAAGAGGAGAGTTGCTGTTGACAGCTATGCTCATTGTGCTGCTGTTGGTAAATACACACAAGCAAAAGTGCCAGCCCTAAGAAAAAAAAGGAGTGGATTTACTTGGTATGAGCCCAGCTCCTGTGCAATGCAGTGGCATCTTAGTCTTTTAATTTCTTAATGAAATGGTTGCCTCAAACCCTTCAGAACTGGAAGCAGTAAATCCTTAGCAGGCACAACACTAACAGCAGCAGCCACAAGGCCAACAGGAGCTGCCCATTTAATCTCACTCTGCACTGCTTGTACCCTGCCAGCCTGAGTTACATGACTTTGTGATGCGAAGGAAACAGTTTAGTTCTGAGCTGTATCTAGGGCAGTAGAAACTTGACCCTCATTCAGGCATGGCATATAATCCAACAAAGGCTAATTATTCCTGATTTCTAAACAGAATCACATATGAAGCCAAGCTAGCCTGCCAGGACCCCTCTCCCAGTGGAAAGTAACGAGAGGGAGAAGTACAAAGAGGCAGATGGTGTGTGTGAAGCACCTGTTTTTATCACTCAAACACCAAATTATTTAAAGCTAGCAAAAGGAGAGGGGAGAGAGGGTGTGGAGGGCAGATGAGATGCAACTCATTCTTTGCATTCTCTTCCCCAGTATTTACAGGTCCTTGATTCCCCTTTCTTGGGCTAGTTTTCTATTTCAAGGCACTGCAAGTTTGCCTTGAAGAATCCAAAGTGGCTGGAGAGCTGGGAAAATTAGCATTTAAAGGGGTGTAATAAATGAAACACCCTCAGGGAGTTTTCTAGAGAAAGTGAACTCCATTAAATTAAGGGCCAGGATTTGTGCTAAAATAAAACACAACCTCCAGCAAGGAAATCTCATTAAATGACCAAAGTTAATATTGGTTTAATGTTTACAAAAATCCTCCCCCTCCCTTTAAAACCATGTCAATCCACTTTGGAGCATTTCTATTTCATAGCAACTAAAAAGAGGGTGGGAAGGCAAAAATGTAACCTTCTAGGAAAGCAGCTACAACTCAGGTTTATTCCATGTGTGGTGCAAGACCTAAAAGATACAATGATAGCTTGTATCTCTTTCCATATCCTGTGGAAACACTGCGGAACAGCTCAATTTGTCCCTGTTAATCAGTACTGAGCCCTCCTGTTTGCTGTGCACAGTGCCTTTATAGAGCATGGAAAGCGACCTCCGCACTGCTACCTGCAATAGCATGGCCCAAAGACAGCACACACCACCAGCAGCTGCCTGTGCCTCCAAATGCAATTATATTCTTCCGTGGAGGAAAAATAAATGAGTACATCAGATACTGAATGCTCACCAAGAAAATTCCACTCATTTATTAGATGTCTTGTCCTTTATAGGGTAACTTGAGCCAAATGATTCTGCTTATTTAAGTACAAAAAACCTTCAGTCACAGGAGATTCCAGAAATGCCAGAACTCTGAGCTCCCCTCCCTTGCCACAGAGACAAAAATCTCTCCCACCCACTTCTCTGCTCAGGCCAATCACTGCATGCACAGAAGTTCTACGGTCTCTGGCCCATCTTCTTCAGGGTTCGATTCAGCTGGAATTAGAGAAAGCAAAGGTCAGAAAAATAACACAGTGATTGACATACACTACTGCTCCCCTCAGCAGCCTTTATCCAATGCCTCGACTCCTTCCTCTCCAACTCACTGACAAAAAACTCTTGTGCAAGTGCAAGCAGTGTGCAAAGCAGACAGCGAACCATTAAAACTGCCTTCTCCTCTCCAAGACAGCAGAGGATGTGGGGAGAAGAAAGGATACAACTTCTAGCAGTGGTATCACAACCCTATATTGCTGAAGTCCCTACATCTCAGGTTTTTTGCTGCTACGTTTCCAGTGTGCAGCAGCTTCTGTCAGGATTGTGGAGCAGTGACAGAATGTCACCTCCTGGCTGAGCACAACAGTGAAGCCATCAGTGCTCCAGAAATCTTTGAGGCCACTTTCTGGAGCCATAGTTAAGGAGGCAGGGATACAAATTTGGTTGTTACTGATAGGAATACCACAGTTTTCTGAGGATAATGGAGTCAATGCCCTTGGACAGCAAACCCCTCCTGTGGCTCAAAGGAGCACTTCTCACACAAAACCACTCTTCACAGGCCAGCAGCTGCTGCTGCTGAAACCACCTGCCTTTGCCAGTGCCTTGCAGAGCTGGGGCTCACTCCAGCAAGGCATCACACAGCTGTGTCATGCAAGTGTGGCTCCTCCACGGGCTGCACAGCCCAATACTTTTAATGCTCGACCCACTCCTCCTACACAGCTCTCCTGCTCAGGCCTCACCTCCTCAAACTTGTGGATCTGGCGGATAAAGAAGTCCCCATAGCGTCGAGCAACCTTTGTGTCCGCAATATGGATCATATCCTGAGAAGGGAACAGCATGAGGTTAGGAGAAGGACTGCAAAACTTGAGGAGCAACCAAAGGGGCTTCACTCCAGCCCTGGCTCAGCACCACACGTACCTGAGCTGCGCTAGTCCCACAGCAACCATTCAGTTCTCTATTCCTTTGCCTGGAATGGGTACCAAACTCACACTGTATTCACTTCCCACATCCTTGCACACTGCGTATTTTAGTCTCTCTTTGCAGCAGTGTGACAGTCCCAACCCCAATTCATGCTCTGCCTTCCTTTACCAGAAGCTAAGAGCCATGTCGTCTACCAGGAGAGGCAGGCTGAGACAGAGCATGAGACCTTGCAGGAAGTCTGCTCTAAAGACCATCAAAACAAGGAGCAACCTGTTCTCCTTCATATAAAGAAACATAATGGTTACTGCTATTTTATTTGAAAATGAAGTCCTAAAAGACTTCTTGCTATGTCTCCTGCTCCAAGGCAGGAGCTCCAAGGGCAGGATGGTGACAGAACCATACCCTGTGTTTAGATTCCTCCTAAAGCAGACAGAGCTAAACACTGCTCCAGTGAAAACCAGACCCATAACATGACCAAGTTAATCTTTGTCAAGCAAAGGAAAGATATGGGGGAGACCTACAAAGCTGACAGTCCCACTTAACACAATGACATCTTGGGAGGTGACCAAAATGTCACCTCCTGAGAACACTGACAAAGAGTTCCCTCTGTCCTGGGGAAGACATTTAGAACCTTTGTTTTCTGGGTACAATGACTACCAAAGGTGCCTGTGACATCCCATCACTGTTCATCCACTGACACTATTAAGCATGCCTATGATTTCACTGTAGACAGCCGAGCCCTTCACATGGCAAAGAAGGAAGGGATGTTTCTCACAGACTGGAGCAAAACTGGGTGCTGCCACCTCCAGAATTTCCCAGGTGAAGGAATTTCCCAGCCAACAAGTTGCAGGTACCAACCTTGTCAATATAGAAGTCAACCTCGGAGGCAGACTGGAACTCCCCATCCAGGGCAGATATGCCACTGGTCCATACCAGGTTCTTCATCTTATGCTTGAACACGAGCAGTTGGATACGAAACTCCTGCTCTGTAAGGTCTAAGAAGCCAGCCAGCTTCGCTACAGGCATGGTGGTGTAGAGCTTGAGGAAGCTACGGATGGTAGAGAGCTGGGCCTGCTGCTGAACCTCATCAGCAAAGACCTTGAGCTGCTGCAGAAAGGGCTCCTTGTGGTAGTTAGGGTGCACGTTATCGTAATTGGGCACCACAGGGGAGAGGAACTTGGGGCAGGCGTAACTGAAGAGCTCCTCATAGACTTGTGCATCACCCTTCTGCATGCGCAGCATCTTATCCCCGTATTTCTCTCGCAGCTGCAGGTGGATGCTCTCATCTATGCGCATGGGGTACATGGTGAGGGCGATGGCCAGCAGTGCATGCATCTGCTCATTCTGCTTGTTAATCTGAAATAAAGAGGAGAACCTGTTAATTATCAGTTTGCTCAGGCTTTACAGTGCCAGAGGGAGATGGGAGAGAAAAATAGACCCTTTTTCAGAGACAGACCCTTTACCCAGACCACCAACAATCCTAATGGTCAAGGGGGTCAGCACAAAGAAGCAATGCCTTTGGGCAAAGCAGACAGATGAATGCCATATCAAGGCTTTTATCAATGAAAAAGAGGGCTGGATAGAGTGAATATACCCAGAGCCATACAGAACCTGGACAGCCAGAAGCATGTTTGCTTTGGTGCAAAAAAGTGCAGAAGGGAAGGAAAGGCACAGGGGAAGGGAAGGCAGAGTTTAACAACCATCTCCTGGCAAGGGAGGTATCATGGAAGCCAGTGAAAAAAAGACGGAGAAGGAAGGTTTATCTGAGTGTGGGATGAAATGGACAGCTGTGTGGCTGAAACAGACATACAATATTTTTGAACTGAGAATGACAGTATTTGGCTATACAAAATGAAATGAATCATAAGGGTGAAAAGGAGACAGCAGCAGCAAGGGATAAAACAGGCACCAGAGACAGCTTAGGTTGAAAGAAAAAGGAGCTTTGTTTCAGCTATGCTGAAGTTAAACAGTCTGTGAATGACTGACTGATAATGGAAATATATCTGAGAGTGGCTGTAATCTGAAATGCAGGACTGGACTAGGAACAGGACTGAGGCTGAAGCAACATCAACAAGAATATTATTGTCAGTGATACTCATTAACAACACTGCCTAGAGGGAGGGTGCAGATGGAACCAGGGCAGCTGTATGGTGAACAACCAAAGGAACTAGTAACACAGCTAAGAGAAAATATTGCCACACATGGCAAAGCAGTTCAAAGGATCACCAGGCACCACCACCAGCATAGTCCAGGAAAATAAGGCTGAACTATTACATGTAAGCTATCAAGTGACAGAAGAGGCAGGAAAGAAGAAAACAACTTTTTCTTTTGGGAAGCCTAGACCTATTCTATCTCTTACCATCTCATACTTGTAGGTTGTCCTCTGAAACATGCTCTTGGTCCTCTGGATGTAGAGGAGGATGTTGGCAAAGACACGGATGGCATCCTGGTAACGTCGCATCATCAGGTACGCAAAACCCACATAGTAATAGGTGGTTACTTGGCATTCAGGCACCCGGGAATACATGCTCTGAGAAGGAAGAATGAACATGCTATGTTAGTGAGGAGACAACCACCTTCGATACAAATTGCTCGTTACCCAGAATCCAGCCACCTCTGCTTTCACTCGCACCCCAAATATAGGAAGGAGAGGGTTAATTCAGGATACCTCACCTCCCACCCATCCCTGCAGCAGTTTCCTCACTTTTTATTAGATCATCCCATTTCCTATGTTTTCCAGTTTCAGCTTCCTGCAAGCAGAGGACTCCTGCACTGTGCCTAAAGCTGCTTTGCTCAGTTCCCTTTCCCCCTGTTTCACTCCACGTCCTGTGCCAGACAGCACATACACAGATCTGGGACAAGCCTGTGTTGCAGCTGGACTTTTTTTGCCACTGTTACCATAAGTAGCACCCAATTCTAGGGCAAAAACATGCATGATAGGAGTGGGCACAGTGAGGACAACAGTCAAAAATACAATGAGCCGCTGACTGAGGTGGGAACAATATGCTCAGCCAGCTACCACTTACACTTCAAATAATATTCCCTGTGACAATACTGCCATGCACAACACAGCAAACCTCCTAAAAAACTAGGCATTTGTGCTGCAACAGCATCAGGCATTATCATATGGCTTGATTTAATGCCAAAGCTCCAGCTGTGTTCAACTACAAACTCCTGACAACAACAGCTACAAACAGCTCCTCAGCTGGAAGATTCATTATGGCAATCTTTCACCAGCATGTTTGAACAGAGGCATTTAGAAAACCAAAACAGAGGGTTTAAAACACATTGTTTTACCTTCTTGTTGAGCTCGATGTTCTCCAGAACCTTGATTGCTTGGTAGTAATCCCCCAGCAGAGAGTGCAGACGCAGGAGCCCAACCAGGCTGAAATAGCCCAGCATCTTGTAGAGGGAGTGACGACCATATTCACCAGCCACACTTTCAGGGTCACCTAGGGAGAAAAGGAACCATGATGTGTTCTTCCAAGCAAGCAAACTCCCATTCTAACATCTCTGTGTTTACAAGCAAAGGGAGCAAGACCTCAAGTGTAATCACAGAATCATAGAATGGTTTGGGTTGGAAAAAAAACCTTAAGATCATCTAATTCCAACCCCCTTGCCAAGGGCAGGGATGCCTTACACTAGACCATGTCACCCAAGGCTCTGCCCAACCTGGCATGAACACTGCCAGGGATAGAGCATCTACCACTTCTTTGGGCAACCTGTTCCAGTGCCTCACCACCCTCACAATAAAAAACTTCCTAATATCTAACCTGAGCTTCCCCTGTTTAAGTTTGAACCCATCATCCCTTATCACTACAGTCCCTGACGAAAAGTCCCTCTCCAGCACCCTTGCAGATACTAGAAGGCTGCTATGAGGTCTCCACGAAGCTTCTCTTCTCCAGGCTGAACACCTCCAACTTTCTCAGCCTGTCTTCATATGGGAGGTGCTCCAGCCCCCAAATAAAACTAATTGAGCTCAGCGACATAAAAGCAGCACAGACAGAGGTCTTGCTTGGCAACCCCCAGCTTGCTCACCTCCACTGGTATAGACCTCCAGTTGTCGGTTGATGTTGGATTTGTCTACCAGAGAGTGCAACACATTAAGGACACTGTGGACATTCCAGATCTTGGGGTTGGAACGAAGGAAATCAATTTCCTCTTCAGACTTCTTGGCTGTCTTGCAGCGGTACTGGCTGAAAGACTGGAACTACAGGAAAAAGCAGAGATTCAATGATGAGAAGCTATTTTGGAGATGTTCAGATAAGTGCACTAAGCTTACAAGTTGATCAGACAAATGCACTACAATAAGCTGCAGAAGTTTCATCTGAGATCACCTGGCAACCAAAATGGGAAATAATACCACCTTTAAAGCACCTAGGGAAAAAATTATACAGTGTAGAGGGAAAAGGCCAGAAGACAGAATGAAGCCGAGAAGGATTTGCTGTCTGAAAAGGCAGCAAAGAGAACAACCAAGTCATAAGATGTGTCTGCACACACGCACATCTTTTACTATATATGCACGCATTGTTTTTCATCCTCAAGCTTGGCAAGACTGCAACGCTTGAGGAATTCCAGGCAGCTCTATAATAAAAAGTTACAGAGAAAAGAATCTATAGAGAAGAACCAACAGCATTTGAGATTTGTATTGCTGCACTCAGAACGGTAAGTGGAAAATTATTTTCTAACATCAAGATCTTAGCTGTAATTGCTAAATTATTACCATAAATTATTACCATAAATATTACCATAAATTATTTCAAATCAGGTCAGCAATCTTTCAGTGCAAGCATAAAGGTCCTACTGACTAGGAAATACAAAACTAAAGTAAAACCAAAGAACACATAAAATGAGCTTGAACAAGTATCTTCAGAAGGTTTTTGTGATTATAGCAGACTTCAGACAGGTTGCTTTGCACAAATCAGGCAGAAATTAAGGTTAGTTTAAAAAAATCCTCTAAGCAGCAACTGAAACAGAAATATCAACAGAAGTCCAGGACTTCCCAAAAACCTCCCTGCAACTTCAAAATCTGTACGTTTACAACTACTTTATCCACCTGGTGATCCAGGAATAACAATGCTCATCAGAGTTTTTTGACCTGCAATGGTATCCAAGCTATAAAACCCACAGAGAGGGACGAGATGAAAAATAGCACGTAATAGAGGCAACGTCACCACAAAATGGCCCAGTCTTATAGTCAGATACCTGGTATATGAATTCATCGATGATATCCCAGAGCCACTGGTTAGGCAGTTCCAAAGGAGCAGGGCCATCAGCATCTGCAGAAGAATGCAAGTAATAGATGAGATGCTTAGTATCTTGAACAAGAACAGTGGTAGAACTGGAGGAATAGACAACTGAAACAACACAATTTCCCTGAAACGGGAGATGCAGCATCAGATGAATGAAACTTCCAGAAGGGCAGTGATATGTAGCTTTGGCTAGCTCAACTCCTTCCCTTTTAAAGAATAAGAGCACGTATGGGGTTAACCTCTAGAGTGTGACTGCTCAGTAGCAGTGATACTCAGAAGCTGCACATAAGCTGTAGGGTTTTACCCCAACTGATCTTTTCTCCACAAGAAGTCTGGCAGGGAATCACAAACACTAAGACTTGTTCCAAGGGGAGTCAACAACAGTAAGCAGTTGTGAAACACTGCAAGTTTTCTCTAGCTTACAGCTTCATTTTGCTTTTTAATAAAAAGACAGGTGAAACAGTTCTCAGCAAGGCATAAAGCTAAACAAGTTTTACTTTTTACAGTATTTCAGAAAGCACTGGAAAATATTTATGCTTTTTGTGGGTTTAGATGAATGGATGTAAAGTGCTCTTCAGTGAAAAAAACTCAAACACATGGAAAGCTCATAGACTACTTCTCCCTCTTGGGTCTATAAACAAACACTGCAGTTCTAACCCTCTCCAGCTCTGTCCTCTCCATCCACTCTCCAATATTCACAAAACAGAAAGGAACTGCAGCAACTCACTGAGGATGTAGTTGAAGAGATTGCAATAATTGTAATAGGATTCAAATCTCTGCTCCAGCGTAGGTCCCCCCTGCAACAAGAAGTCAGCAGAGTCTGCTTAGTTTCAAGCAAGGCAGGAGGAAGTTTATGGGCAACAGAATATGAAGGACAGTCAATAGTCAGGGCAGTACAGGGTCTATTTCAGAAATGTTAGAGCCAATATTCAACTAGGACACCCACTGGCACCACCCAGAAGACCTGATACTGTATCACTATTGTCCCATAGAATAGGGCTGTTTTTTCATGTACAGGGCAATCAAGCAATCAAACCTCCTGTGAATAGGATGCATTAACCTTCCTTGTCCTCCTCTCTGCTGTCCAGACTTAAGAGCTTTCCATTACCTTCAACAGCTTTCCTTCTTTCTCCCATCATGAGAAGCCTTTCTAAATCAACAATTCTACTTGTAGACAGTATTTCTAAATGTTCTGAAAGACCAGCAAACACAATAGGGAATCACTCTCTTCCTAGAATGATCTTTCTTTTTCACCTGGAGGCAACTCAAAGGCAGTCTGAGAACAACTAATAGCACAGCCTGAGAAACCAGTCTCTCCTGTTAAAGCCCGACCTGGGTTAATACGGCAACCTTTTTAAAGCGCTCATTTCTCCCCCCTCTGGTCCACACCAAAACTGCAGTTACTTATTTACTCGTGATGCCTTTCTTCAGCTTCCTTCTTTAAAGAACCAAAACCAACTGTCATTTTCTCACTGACTTCGAATTAGCTTAAGAAGAAAATAAAAAGTGGGAGTTGTTTTGTTTTATACAGCATTATTCTTTCCATTTCCTTCTCCTGTATCCCTTATGGTGCCTGTTTCCTTCTCCACAAAGCACTCTGACCCCACATGGGTTTTTTAATCACAAATAATGCACCTTCCTCTTGTGACACCCCCTCTCACCCACCTGCTAATTTGGAGAACAAAAAGCCACAAAGAAACACACAAAACCAACTGATCTATAGGTCTTGGCAGCTACAGCTCTATCAGAAAGAAAATTTCATTACCCCCCCAACACCTCCTTCTTCCCTAAGTCACTAACCACTACAGAAACAAACTTCTACATAACAGCCTTCTGAAAACTCAGACCAGGTCTTCTGGTTCATATAGGCTGCCAGGGAAACCTGCACACTCACCACAAACAAGCTTGAGGAGACAGCTAATGAGCCTCAGAAAGACAGTCAAGTCTTTCTTGTTTTTCAGCAATTAGTGAACCCTTACTACAAAGAAAGAGAAAGAATTTTAAGCTTTCTTACCTGCAACCTGACTTAGATTTCATTAACCCACCCAATCCTGCCTTGCAAAAAACACAGAACCACTGATGCTGTGGTGGCAACAAGAATTGGCAAGTTTGATGGCATGGAGAACACAGCATGCAATCAACAGGGAGACACAGGACAAACACTCACGCTGACTTTGGCGTAGATGTGCCTATAATACAGCTCCTTGTATAGGATGAGGAAAACAGCATCTGTAAAAAAGATGACAGCACAAGACATTAGCAAGCCACAAGGCCCAGGCAACTGGATCTCTTGGATACACCAGTGGTGCTCCTCCTGCCACAGTAATAAAGGGAGTTTGACTTCTTGCCTGGCATCTGCTGGAGGAGTTGCCAGAGTGAACAAAGATGAGCGACTCGGGCAGCAGCAACACTGGACACCTGCTCACTAATTTAACAAATTATTTAGCTCCTTCTCTCTCTGACAGGCAAAAAGAAAGCCAAAGACTTACCATTTCCAACCTGAGGGGCAATGGCCTCGGCCTCTGGCCATGGGGTATTCTTAAAAAACCTTTCCGTCAGCTTTGTCCAGCTGAAAGATAGACACACATGTGTCATTACAAACCCTTTCTCAGTATAACAGTGCTGGAACTAGAGATCACCATATAGAGACCTTGGACAAGAAAGTGGACCCCCACCTCCTTCTAGTAAGTCTAGTGTTGAGTCAAAGAATAAGAATCACAAACTAAGCAATTAAAGCCTTCAGTTTATCCCTGAAGTATGGAACAATTGTGTGTGTTACCTTCATACTCCCTTTACATCAAGGTGACAGCTACAAGCAGGAGGGAGTATATGCAGGGAACAGACATAACCTCATGGCTTTTTGCAAACTGCCTAACTAGCACTACTGGGGTCACTTTTGCCGCCTCCACACCCATTAGGCACAGGATGGGGACTTTCCTCCAGACAAGTCACAACTCACCTATACTCATGTTAGCCTAATGGCATGGAAATATTGAAGGCTTGGGGTTTTTTTTTCTGCAGTAATCAAATCAAACCTCACATTGTATTTTAGAGCAAGCCCAGGTGGTTTGATCTGCCTTCAGTTTACTTTTTAAAAGTTACTGTATTTTTGAAAGGATTAATGTCCCTCCTCCCTCCTC
>JANHGB010050179.1:0-16340 GCA_026283785.1 Coracopsis vasa | reverse complement strand
AGAAACAGTTGGTTATGTAATTGTATCTACTGGTGATTGCTGAATTAAGTCATAAGATTTATTTTGGTTTCTTTTGTTTCCCCATTTTTTTCCAGGCTGAAAAGAAGCATAGAAGATTTCAAGAGCTTGATAGGTTTATGCACTATTACACAAGATTTAAGAACCATGAACTTAGCTACCAGGTGTGGGTCTAGCCATTTTTACCAATTTTTGTTTCTATTTTGATAGAAACAGATTTTATTTTTATTTTAATCCAAAAATAATTATGTTATTATATTTTATTTTCTTTTTTTTTTTAGTTAGAACAGCGCCTTCTGAAAACAGCCAAAGAAAAGATGGAGCAGTTGAGTAGAGCACTCAGTGGAAGTAAGTATTTGCTGTGATCTATGAATTTGCTTTGAAATAAAATCAGCTTTGTTAAGGCTAAGCCTTTACTTTTGGGTAGAGCTTACATCAGTCTGCTGTGTGATGTGATCCCTTCTGTATTCCAGTGCTAGAATTCATAAGCAGGGTAGAAAGCTAAGTGTACAGTAAATCTTACCTATTCCAAATTCTCAAGGAGAAAGTAGCATTAGTAAGGGAGAAGGCAATAATCTGCACTTACTTCTTTTAGTAAGAGTACTGTGTAGTCATTGTGAACCTGCTGCTGTTCACTTGCCAAATATTTAACTGATGTGCACATAAATTTACTTTGGAGGAAAACTCTTACACTAAAAGAATGCTGACATCAGCAGGAAAGTATTTTCACAATGCTTGTTTCATCTTAACAGCTGAGGGAGGCTGTCCTGATACCACGTTCATTGAAGATGCAGTGCAAGAACTTTTAAAAACTCGCCGCATTCTTAAGTGTTCTTATCCATATGGATTCTTTTTGGAGCCTAAAAGCACAAAGAAAGAAATATTTGAACTTATGCAGGTAATACACGCATATATTTTGCTTTCCTAATGTTCCTCTTTGATTGTAATATTAGTTAGTGTGGTTTTGCCCTTTTTGTGATGTAAAACTGATATACCTGTTTTGTATTTTTAACCAAGTTTGGAAAACTAGCACATTTTGATTACTCCATGACAAAGTAGCTTTTAGTTCAGTTTTAGAATGAATGAAAAAACACTTTGCTTTAAAAGGAAAGGAGTAAGGACTGGTGGAAGGGGAAAGAAAGAAAATAATATACTGTTAATCTTTCTCAGGGTAACATTTTAGTTTCAATCTTCGTCTTCTCTAGCTCCTCTTCCCTGTCTTTCCCTTAACGTGTCCGACAGGTGGGTGGGGGCAAAACTGTAGGACTACCTGGGTGGCAGTGGCATAGGCAACAGGAGCTGCTGCCTCCTTTCCTTTTGCCTTTCCTTTTGCCTTTCCTTTTGCCTTTCCTTTTGCCTTTCCTTTTGCCTTTCCTTTTCCCTTTCTTATCCTTTCCTTTCCTGTTCCCTCTCCCTTTTCCTCTGCTTCTCTTTTTCTCTCTCCCTCCCCCCCTTCCCTCTCCTTCTCCTTTTCTCCCTCTCCAGCTCCCTCTCCTTCTCCTTTTCTCTCTCCCTCTACCTCTCCTTCTCCTTTTCCCTCTCCTTCTTCTTCCCCTTTTTCCTCTCCCTCTGTTCTCCTTCCTCCTTCCCCCTTTCCTTTCCCAGAGAAGCCCAGCTGCAAGCTGAAGGGCAGCATTTAGGTTGGTAAAAGACTAGGCTAGAGGTCAGATATTTTGGGGTATGTTAGTATTTCAAATGGTATTTTCAGGAAAATGGTTCTCATTCTGTTCAGTGTTTATGGTGTAGAGCTCTGCCTGATTCATATTTCACTGTAAAACTATTTTATCCTGTATTTATTAACTATTGCAGACAGACTTAGAAATGGTCACTGAAGACCTTGCACAGAAAGTGAACAGGCCTTACCTTCGGACTCCTCGCCATAAAATCATCCGTGCAGCTTGTCTTGTGCAGCAGAAGCGACAAGAGTTCCTGGCCTCTGTGGCCCGTGGTGTGGCTCCTGCAGACTCACCAGAAGCACCCAGACGCAGGTAATCCAGACAAAGTGCTGTGCACATCAAACAAGTTACTTTGGTAGGTGCTAAAGTGGGTGAATCTACCGTCATTCTTTGACAGAGGTGATGTGGAGCTGATAAGCACAGTGGTTGTTAAGTCACCAGATAGTGATATTTTCTTGGACATCTGATCCTAGTATAATTACAGCTTTCCACTGAGGAAACGTGTATTTGAGAATACATGTCTGTATGTTGCAACCTGAATTGTTTTCCCATCTGTGATACATTAATGATTTGATGATTTGATGTCATGGTTTCCATTTCACTTTTTTTCCTTCAAGATTTGCACTAAATACCTGGTATGCTTTAAAAATCTATGCAAATTTGCTAAAAATAAGGCAGTTCTGGAATAGTCAACAGTTTAATTGTATGGGTTTCTAAATGTGTTGTGAGGTAGGAGTTAAAGCAAAAGACTTGTTAACTTTAGAGAGTTACAGTTGTACTGGTTTTTAGATGTTGATAGGATTTGAAGCTCTGGAGGATTTTCATACTTATTCTACTTCTAAACTTTATGTCTCTTAATTTTATAGCTTTGCTGGTGGAACATGGGATTGGGAATATTTAGGATTTGCATCCCCAGAGGTAAACTATTTCTTTTTAATTTCTTTATCTTAGTTCTGCTTATTCTAGAAACACAGGTATGATTGCAACCTGCATGAAGTGCTGCCTTATTTTGGTTCAAAGCATTTCAAGTTGGTCTAATCTCACCATTTTATTTATTTCACAACAGAAGGAAATATATTCGTAGCTAACTGTGCAATGACTCTATATGATACAGTTAATTTAAGGTGGCATTAGACAAACTATGTTGCTTTCATCGTTTTCCAAGCACATAACCAGTTTTAAAATCGTATGTAAATTGGTGTCTATGTGCTGGGGAACCTTAAAGTAATAAATATATGAAACTGTGTAGATTACTTTTGAATGCAACATCAGCAAAATTTGACAAGAAGTCTAAGAAATTTCCATCCTTCTGTCACAATCCAAGACAAACATACAGGCATTCACCTAAATACTTTTAACTATTTGAAATGTTTCTTTTTGGGTTTATGTATTGAAGCAGGATGGAAATTGCATACTTGGATGAGATGAACTTCTGCTACTTAACCAAGAATGAAAATTATAATTTTAAAAATCAATATTCCACTATCGATATGTGGGAAAAGAGTGAATAATTTTCAAGACTCTGCACAAAAATATAAGAAACTTCCTTTATCATCTTAACTTTTATTTCATATTTTGAGAACATTGATTAAAGCCTTCAGTTAGGAAAGAAACTTCATTTCAACATTTCCTTGGTGCCATTTTCTTTATAAAAGAAATGTTTTCTTTATAGAAGAAAAACTGCTGTTTTCATTTTAAAGCCTCCTGGAAAACTCTATAAAACTTCTATATATTTCCTTTGCTATTGTTGCTGGTGAGCATCACACTGCTGAGAAGATAGTTTGCTTTTCTACGAAAAATCAGCTTGCTTCTCCTGTCTAGTTCCTTTAGTCCTTTCGTTTGAAATAATTCCACATTTGATAATACCAAACTCATTGTGATGTTACTGTGTCATCAGTGGAACTGGTTGTGAGAAAAAGCTGATAAGAAATATGTTGATGAGCTGTTTAGCAGTAAATGCCATTGCAGTCGTGCTTAGATGATTGCTCATGAGTTTTTATGATTTGCGTAAATGTGGCACTGTATGATGCAAGTTGGTTTCTTTGCTATGTATCTATCAAAAATACTTGCAACCACCTATGCTAAAGGAAATTTCTAGAATTAATAATGGTCATCTGTGTTTATTTTAGTGAATTTCACGACAAAATTTTTTATAGAGAATGACTGAGTATACCAGATTATTACAGAAACCAGATTCCTACTGGATTTAGCGAGGAACACTGCTTGTGGCAGACCATTGTGTGAAACCATAATGTTCCTACCCAAAAAGACTAAAACTTCTTTTGCTCACGTATATAAAATTGTTCCAAGTAATCAGAAATAATTTTTTATCAGTAGTGATTAAGATGTCTTTTTAAAGGTTAAAAAGTCACCAAAAGTGAAATAGCTCTTGGGAAAATCTAGGATTTTTTTGCAAACAGATAAGAGATAAGATCTGATACAAATAATAAATCTTTGTGTTCAGTGATCACTTCCCATTATTCCTTGGCTGATTCATAGTGATGTAATTATATATTGTTTAAATAATTTAGTTATATTGTTCCATATCAAGTTTTGATTTTCTCTTGTTTGGAGCACTGCCTTCCTTTCAGAAAATCTCTGAGCTCCTGTAGAATCTGGAAGAATATTTTAGATAAGAATCACTTCATGTTTGCCCTATTTTTTTATGCTGATCCATAGGCTAACAAGCAATACTACTAACCACTATTGAAAACAGTACTGGGGTAAATGGACCTTTTTGTCTAGTCAAGTACAGACAGCTACTTTGAGCTACCTGGTCCAGTGGAAGGTGTCCTTGCCCATGGCAGGGAGGGGTGGAACTGAATGATCTTTAAGGTCCCTTCCAACCCAAACCACTCCATGATTCTATGATTTTTATGTACTTACAATTTTTGTGGATCATCTTAGATCAAAATCTGCCCACACTGATGATTTTGTGACTTCTTTTGGCTTGCATATGTCATTTTGGATAAGGGTTTCGTCTGAAAGAGTTCGTGGAAAGACAACATGCCATCATAGAATCATAAAATGGTTAGAGCTGGAAGGGACCTTAAAGATCAGCTAGTTCCAACCTCTCTGCCATGAGGTCATTGGGTAAGAAAAATGACACTCTGTAAGTTTTACACACTTTAGATGTTGAGATATTCCAGGATGAAAAGTTAATATAAGAAAAGAAAGCTAATCGTAATGTTATCTTTCTAAATTCATTTGGCCAAATGAAGTCTTTTCCAGCTTGGGGCTCAGGGAAATAAATAGCAGTATTATCTTCTGAAGAGAAGAGCTAATACCTGTGTGTATGTTTTTATTGCTTTGTGTAAAAACTGAAATGAAAGATTTTACCTACACAGTCAGGTTCAGTGTTGACTGTACTGACCTTAAAACATATCTGGAAATTAGTCTCTTAGTATTAAGAAAGGTATGGAAATCAAAACATTTATTTCCAAGTATTAACATAATTAACCCTTGGGATGCTAGCTTGACGTGGTCAAAAATTGAGTCTTTCCCATAAACATTACATAAATTATCTTGGGTAAATACATACTACATAAGAAATTCCAGGCTGCCGGAATTCAAATCTATATGGTAATGGTCATTAGCAGCTCAAATTAGACAAAAATAGAGGAGATTTATAATTCATGGAATAAAAATCCATCCAAGACTGTTCAGTAGAGGTGTATCAGCTGTGGCTTAAGAAGTTCCTGAGACATAGTGTCCTGGAGGCTGGGAAAAGTATAACAAGTCCCAGTGTATGTCCGCCAGCTTTCTGTAGTCTTCCAAAGGTTATTTTCTACTGGTAATTGCTGGCAACAGGGACTCTGAAATAATCTGTTGGTTCAGTTCAGATTAATTATTTTTATGTTCTATAATCACTAGCTCTGTATTTATTAAAAAGTGTGTTGATACGTGTGTATATAAAATTTGGCATCAAAACAAAAAATGTGTATTTGTAATTCTTTAAGAAGGGGGATTGCAAGTATTAATATGTTGGTAAGATGTCAAGTAATTTTCTTTGCTAGTTCATTTTTTTCTATATTTAGGATTACCTTGTGGGTTTTTTTTAGTTATTATTTATGTTAAACATTGCATGATACAACTTGCAATTTATTTTTCTGAAAACAGGTGATTTTATAATAAACATATAAAATCACACATTTTTCATAAAAATGTGGTGCTTATTACATCAGAAAAATATTACTGCATGCTGCCCTGTATTTTGTAACCTTTGGTTTATGCAGGAATATGCTGAATTTCAGTATCGGAGGAGGCACAGACAGCGTCGACGTGGAGACATGCACAGTCTGCTGAGTAATACTCCAGATCCTGATGACCCCAGTGAGAGTACACTAGGTATGTTCCTGCCTGGGCCTGTTCCTTTCCTCTTCCTGCTTCAGAAATTGCTAGTAGTGACCACAGTGTTTGTTCTTCTGTGGATACACTTTAAAGAAGCTTCAAATACATCGCTGTATTTTCCAGGATACAACATTAAGGCTTATTTTTGCTTTTTTGTATGTGATCTTAGAAGTGTTGCTGACTTCATTGTGGCTGCTTCTCTTTTTAAAGAGAAAGGCATTGATCTTCCCACTAACAACTCCTCAGCTGTTTAGGGCAGGTTTGCTTTTCTGAAGAAATTCTGAAGGGCATATACTTCATATGACAGTCTTACCTATGTACCTGCTCCTTTATGCCAATTAAAAGGACCAGTTGTGCATAAAGCAGAGAGTGGATAGAAGTGGATTCCCTTGCTACAGGCCTGCTGGAAGATAGTCACAAGGCTGTATTCCAAAAACCCTGCTCAGAAAATCCTGTATTGGCAAAGACAGCCAGGAAACAAGTTGGCACGGGCTGTGACTTCCAGCATATGCTCTTCTAAGCACTGCTATGGCTGGTAGCACAGTCCCTTAAGGTCATTGTAACTTGGCTGGCTGGGCTGTCTCCATTCTGCCAGGACCTTTGCAAAGGTACAAAAATAGCTCAAATCCAAATCATACTATGACACTGTTTCTTCAGAGCTGCCAGTTGCATGCTCGGTCTCTAAGCCATCCTGCACAAACTCTGATCGCTGTGTCTCATGAACTTAAGTCCTATACATAGCTTGTCCTTTAAAAACAAAAGTAGAAATTCTCTGCTGAGGAGAAATAAACACATTCTTTATTTTAGAAACAGTAAAAAGAATTTTGGTGAGCTTTGGGCCGTTCCTATTACAAGTAAAATGCAAACCCGTCTTGTTAGTTTGAGGACTCGAATTTGACTGAACATTTGGATATTGCAGCGATGACCAGGACATACTGTTAAAGCACACAAAAGAGAATTAGTTTGTCTCACTTTGGTTCATTTTATGTTTTGAAGTGGAAAATTCCATTTTCCAAAGTAAAAGAGTTGCATTGATATTTATTACAGGGCACCTTTTCTGGATATAGCATTTTACTTTATTTCTTTTTGTTGGTTGTTTTAAGAAAACAGCAATGTCAGTAATTGCTGAGGTTACACTACACTAACCACTCTTACTTGTGCTGCAATGTTACGGTAAATGTAACGTTAACATTGCAGCTGAGTTGTTGCCTTTGGAATAATAGAGAAATGGGCAAATGTTGTTTGTAATCCACCGGTAAATGCATCCTGTATTTTGTCCATGTGCAGTATTTTTCAGAACTTTCCCTAAATCATCTATGTGCCTTAAAAGCACTTTGCCCCTCCTGCCAACAGGCTGATGCTCCTGATAGCATACTCCATCCTGTCAGAGATAAAAAGAAGGGCATTGAGAGCAGAAAAGCACAAACGAGCCAGGCAGTCACTCCTTAAACAGTGGCACTGGGGTTTTACCACTGTGTAAGAGTCAATGTGGAAGGAGTGTTTTGGATTATTTCATTCTGAGTGAATAAAGGAGTAAAATTAGACAGAGGTAATCCAAAAGGAAGGAAGAGATTCTGCCAGTAAATGATAGTGGAGAAAGCTTCCTTGCTGGTTCTTCAACCGTTTTTGTTTCAATTGCCCAAACAGACACTCAGGAAGGTGGCAGTAGTAGAAGACATGGCACCTCCATGGTGAGTTCAGCTTCTATGGGTATTCTGCACAGCTCTTCGCTTCATGACTATACCCCTGTCAGTCGCTCTGAAAACCAGGATTCTCTTCAGGTATCTCCCCTAATCTCTTTTCCATTCTCTCTGCTTTGCTTGCCTTCCTCTGGTCTGCTTTTCTGTGTCATTTTGTATCTGCAAATTGTCTTAATTCTTCAATGAGAAAGGGAGAACCTAGGACAACAAATTATACATTCACACTGGTAAGAAATGCTAACCAATCTCTAATGTAAGTCACCTTTTAAATTATGTTGTCAGCTGTGTCAGTAAAAATTGATTCTGATAAATGACATGTAGGAATAATGAATGAATTTGAGATTTGAGCCCAAATTACTTTTTCATCCAGAATATGTAACAAGGTGAAAGTTTTATTCTGAAAGCAACCTTGTGTATTTCCACAGGCTCTGAGTTCTTTGGATGAAGATGACCCAAACATTCTGCTAGCTATTCAGTTATCATTACAAGAATCTGGCTTGGCCATAGATGAAGAAACTAGAGACTTCCTAAATAATGAGGCATCTTTAGGAGCAATAGGTACCTCTTTGCCTACAAGATTGGACTCTGCTCCAATAAGTATAGATAATCCAAGAGGCGCTTTGAGCAGCTCTGAGCTGTTAGAACTTGGTGACAGCCTGATGAGACTAGGGGCAGGCAATGATCCCTTTTCAGCTGATCGTCTTCACTCACACCCTTGCAGCGACATAAGAAGTGGATTATACTCAACATCCAGTGATGCCGATTCCAGCAGTCAGGATCCCAACACCAGTGAAAACCTACTTGGAAATATTATGGCCTGGTTTCATGACATGAACCCACAGAGTATTGCTCTGATCCCCTCAACAAGTACTGAAGCAGATGAGGATTCACAGCAACCCAGTACTGAAGATGGGTCAACAGGTCAACCAAATCTTACAGACACAAGGCTGGAGCCTCAGGAGGAGCATGCACTATTTGAGGATGCACTCAAAAATGAAGGCAGAGGAACCCAAACAGAGGAAAGCACTTCTGAAGAAAACATTATTCCAGGTGAAATGGTATCACAAAGTGGTGATAGTAACAGGGAGGTAACAAGCACGCTGGATGCTTCAGGAGATGCTTCAAGTCAGACTCCTCAAACCTCAAGTGAATGGATTGAACATGTGCATCTGGTATGAATAAAAACTAAATCTGGAGTAAATGAATGGCAGTGACAGATGGTACAGTATGTGGAGTAAGCATTATGGAGGCTTTGATCCACATAATTACAGCTCAGCTGTAACCACTGACGTAACATCGGATATTCAGGAGTTCTCTTGAATTGTAGTTCTTCGTAATAATGTGAACCTTTCAAGGAATATCCTTTGCATTTAATTAGGTAGTACTTGCCTTTTTGCTCTCAAGAGAAAGGAATAAGTAGGTTGTACTCCACATTCCTAATACAATGCAGCATCTGTTTAGCCTTAGGTTGATGATCCTTAACTTGAAAGTATGGATTAAAGGCTTACACTGATTATTTTGGTTGGTTTTCCTAAGAAATAGTTTATTCCATTTTTTAGAACTCATTCTTTCACCAAAATAACATTTAGCAGTTTGTTTGCATTTTGTTTTTGTTTTCTGTAACTTTTCTTTACTCATTTTTCATTTTTGTTAGCAGTGTGAACGGAGGTATTTAATGCTTCTCCTTAGTACTGCTCCAGGAACAAGTTTTAGGGGATATTCTTTCCCACTAAAATCAAAGATTTTTTCATGTCTATTTACAGTCCAAATGTGCCAAACTGTGAATAGTTAGCTGGCAGTAGCCTAACAAAACAGTGCAGTGTTACTCTATCAAACTAATCCCACAATTCTTAGTAGTGAAAGAAACCACTGGGTAGCATTGCTTCTCTAAATTAAACTGGCATGTGTTGCCATAGTGACTGCATTTAATTAAATGTAGCCTGTATCTTAAGTTAATAAAACCTAATGCTGCTGTTAAACAGTTATTTTAAATATTAAAATACAGTGAGTTAGCCACAGCTATGCTGTATTTTAAGAGACACTTTAACGGAAGTGCAATCATAGTTCTTTCTTTTCATAACTCTACAAAGCGTTCTATGCACTAATAGTGCAATTACTTTTAATGATAACATTTTATAAAAATGTAGGAATACAGAATTTTCATATATCAGCCAGTCCCACAAGTAAAGTTCAAATAACACATTCTGCTCAACATGTTACGGTGCCTTTGCCTAACCCAACTGGATAGTTGCCACAGTTAAACAAGTAATTCAAATTCAGTGTCTGTTCTGGAGTAACTATGCTATTAATTGCAAAGACCTCCATAAAACCACCCATGGCCTTGCCTTTACAGTAAATAACTAAATGTTCAGTCAGTGTTTTCGCATAAACAAAACACTGCTAGGTATTTGTTCTATTGCACAATACTCATTTGCTGTGTGATTACTGTTTAGTGTAAAAAAATAAAAACAAAAAATAAAAAAGCAAACACAAAACCCCTTTTCCTAGGTGTCGTACCGTGAAAAAAATAAAAAATACTGGTTTTAGATTTGCTTAAAAGCATCAATCTACAGTTAGATACAATGGTACAGTATGTAATTACAACTAGAGTAAGTTGTTCAAATGGCTGTTTTAATTACATATAATCAAAACTTGTCATAACACGAGCAAATTACATACACTCCGTTTTAAGTTTTGCTTAAGTGTTACCAGAGATTTGTTGATATGATATAAAAGTTTATTACTACTGAGTGTGTATAGGCAAGTGTCATAATAGCAAAGTTTATGTATTGATTACTGTGAGTTCAAGTGAGTGTTTTGGTAACTAATTCATGCCAATCCAGCTTTTGAACCTTGAAGTTGCAAGGTTTGTATTAGTAAAAAATTAAATAAGAATATTTTACCCTTACCCCATAAAAACCTTGTTCATTTTGCAAGCATCTTTAGAGAGAATGGAATAGAATAGTCTCAAATAACTTCAACTTTTCCTCTAGCTGCCCTGTTCCTGAAATAATAATAATCCTTTGGGCATCTTTGAAAAATACCTATTTTAAATTGTTCTATGGTATAAAATCCTTCAACTAAACCAATTCTTGGTGAACGGTCATCGTGAATTGGTCTGAAAGTTGTTTAACTCACATAGCTTCCTTGAATTGTAATTTCTGAACAGAAAGATTCTCACAAAAAGATCGTGTATTGCATTGAGATGTCTTGCAAAGTTACAGTAAGATATGTAAGAATGCTTTCTGTGAAGATTGTGAAGTCTGTGGGTTCTGGTTTTTTGTAATTTGGTTAGGTTGTGCAGTATATCCATTGTTTCCGTGTTACTCTTATGAGCATGAAATTAGCCTATTAAATTTGTATTTTCTTGGTACTTATTTTAACACCATAGTCATTGACTTTACAATTCAAAAATAAAGTTTGACAAGACTATTTTGTAAACCTGTTAATTTTATAATGTAAAAAATTACTCTAACCTTGAATTGTTATTTGCACTTTCATAGTCTATACTTGATACATTCCCACTTTATATACAAGTAGGATACTACAACCATGTAGATGTTTGGCCAAATGAATGCTGTTAATAATATGTAAAATTCTTTGATTAAACATTTATTACTTAAACTAATTCCGTTCTGTCTCATTACATCTTAGACTTACTATAGCAGATTACGACTGATGACAGACATTATTAGGATATGTTCAGTCCCGTGCCAGAGTAGCTGGGGACCACATAGTACATTGAATGTTTTGACTTGTAAATATAAGGTACCTATATTCATTAAGCTTCTAAAACAAAATCTAAAATAGACAATTTTGTCTTAATTGCTACAGGAATATTGTGTACTTGTTTTTTTGAAAGGTAATGCGTTGTCATTACAAACAGTGGTGCTAAAGAGAGTGGAGGGGGCTCATTTTTCAGGAGGATCCTGTTAATTAGTGTCACGTAACTGCCACTTAATACCCAGGCTCCTTTTTTGTTTCCAGGAAATTCCAGGTTACATTAACAGGCACTAAACTATTCTGTTAATTGCTACAGTAATTTAATTAGCTTTCTCCGACAAGCATGCCAAGATGCGGGATTGCTTCTGAAAGCTAATGTATGAAGTTGGATTAGTCACTGCAAGGCACTTTCCATCACCTGCTGCTGTGGTATCACTGCATATGCTGCAGTCAGCAAGGAATCACAAGGGAGATTTTTGGGTTTGTGGCAGCTAAAACATACTAATAGACAAATCTAAAACATAGGTTCTGAGGTGTTTAAAATCACGACAGTATGCTTCAAAATCGGACACCACTGCAGCCCAGTTTCAGAGATCTGTTTATCAGGGTAAATCTCACCATTGCCTTCACCTCCTTTTCTGCCCCTCTCCCCGCATGCACAAGACATCCCACTGTAATACTCAAGAGGCTCAAAGAATGGAAGCCAACCATGGATGTAAGGATAGGTAGTTTCTTTACCAAAAATTGTCTAGACAGCCTACTCAGAATTAGATAGTACATTCATTATTATCCTTACTACTCTTCCGTAGGTCAGACAGATACGGAAGCTGGAAAGATACAGATGTGATGCAAAACTGAGTGTGATTTTAACCATCTCATCCTTCTAACTGAAGAGTAAAGCACAAGATGTGCATCAAAAGGAGGGGATGGATCCCCTGCAAATGTTGCATAAAGCTGTGTTTGCTATCAGTCTTTGTATGAGGACAAAGCTTGGCTTTCTGCAATGGTATGCTTCCATTCCACTTCAAAAATAGGCAAGTAAAGAATTTATACTGTTCTCCAAATATATAACAACATAAATTAAGTAGTTCATAAAAAATACTGAAAATAGAATAATGGAGTAAAAAACCATGTTCCCTATCTTAACTGCAAGGCCCTTTTTTCCGCAGCTCTTCATAGACACTTAATGTTACATCTCAGCAACAAAAGGTTAATTGTTAACAGGATGGTTTTCTTTTAAAATTATGCTGCTCTTGACCTTTACAGAAATCCTTTCTGCAGTGAAATACAAACTTGAGAAGGTGTTTTGCATATGCTTGGTTGTTTTTTTTTTTCTTTTAGATCATTTGTGTGAATATCCAAATACATGGAATACAAGCAAGAAAGTATTGAATATATCCAGATAGATGTTCAGTACTGCAGATGCATCATCTTCAGGATTCAGATTATAGTGATATTTTCATCCAAGCAGAAGTATCTTTTCCACAAGATACCGGAAGAGAGATGGGGAATTTTATTTTGGGGGTTTTACATAAGAATTGTTCACTACATAAGAATTATTTACATAAATAGTTTTAAGGAGTATTTATCAGTTTATGAACCCAGGGGGTTTCCTGTGAGCAACAGTGAGTATAACTGTGCAAATTATTCATCAGTTATATTTTGGCCCCTGTAACTTATTCTGTAATTATCAGATCAATTTTATTTATCATGATCTACTTGAAAATAGGTCTTATTGGGACACCACCATTTTTACTCTGCAGAGGCCACAGGAAGCCTCTACATTTATTTAGTATGGCACTCCATGTAGCCAACATCATCACCTTTAGGGATGCAAACAAACAGCAATGTCATGTCAATTAGCCAGCCAAGATTCACTAAAACAATTGCAAAGAATACTAGAATTTGTACATGTTATAGTAGAAAACTTCACATTCTGCAATATAAGAACAAAAACAACAAACAAAACTTACTTTGAAAAAAGTACTTGAAATTTCTGGTCAGGCATCTGGACTTGGAGGCCCTCCTTACCATGATGTCTTTCTATATAATTCAGCAGCAGACACTACTTCAAATCTGGGTTTTGGAGCACATATAGACAATGTTACAGAGCACAGCACTCGGAATTCTGCTTGGCTATAATTTAGCCATCCAATCCCATACTGTGTTGGTTTAGATTAATTCTGTCCTGGAAGGCAGAAGAAATCGGTAGTTTCTTTAATGATCTAAGTAAAAACCACATTTAATCTATTTGTACAAAGTGAGCACAATATACATGGCACAGAAAGAAGCTTTAGGATGTAGGCCTTTATGATATCTATAATGTTTATTCATTATACAAAGAGATATGTAAGATATTTAGATAAAGTAACTTCCCCTTGAATAGAGCCAGTCTTGATGGACTTTTGCACTTTTTGCTGCTGCATAGCTCTTCTCTGAAACCATGTTAGATATTTAAATTTATTTAATTTATTTATTTAAATTTAAACACTATCAAAATACTGAAGATTATGGTTTCAATAGGACATAACCTATTTGTAGCTACTGTTAAAAAAAACAAGGACAAAGCATTTTTCATAACTGATTTTATTCTTCTCTCTTGGCTTAAATTGGAAATCTTTACACTGAAACATAATAGCAATTTGTTACATATGGAAAATGTGTTCTCTCATAATTTCCTATTACATTGCTATTTTCATGCCTGTCAGCCCTTCTAAGTTTTGCAATGTGCTGCAAAGCTTCATGGAAAATGAGGTATACTCGTAATTGCCTCGTACTCACAATTACACTTGCTGTTGCAGGATGGCACAAAGAATGCCAAAGGCCAGAGTGGCTGAGGTTAGAACCGGGAACACTTCAGGTACTACAGTGAAGTCCCACTGGAAACACTAAGTGAAACTCTGGCTCAGTTTATTGCTTGCTACAGCAGGTCCTTTGGCTAATGTATGGAGAGAGAAAAAGTCAAAAAATACCATGGGCCTGCCACCGTTCAGGAACTTGGGAAGGCTCCAACTACACAGCTCCTTGGAAACAGGGACTCCCCATGCAATACAGAGAACTACAGCCAGGGAAGGACTTGAGCACCACTTTAAAGAATGCAGCTGAGACTGCATCAGAAGCAGTGGGGCTTCATAAAAACTGCTACAGTGACAATCCCATGTAACCTGTTAAGTGCAGCTGACGGAAAAGGACAAACTTCTGGTTGTGAGCTGTAGAACAGTTATAAACTGGCAATGGTAAATAACTGAGGTTGGTTTGCACTTCACATGATTTTTTCTACAACTGGCAGATCTCCTTTATATAGATTTACTAATTAATTATTTTTCCTGATTAACTAAAGTCTATATGATTAACAAGTTAATTTACATGCACAGTGGGAATGTGCATGTTGTGCCTTCAGGCATCCGTATTGGCTTGCAGCTGTCATATTGGCTGATAATGGAGACATGAAAACATTCTGTAACAAAAATTGTGCATAAAGAAAATGAACTCCCATAGTCACAGTTACCAGCAGTACCTACTTTTGTCACTAGTGCAAAGAGAGAATCCCAAAGTCACAAGTGATGTGGTTACCCAAGGACCACGTCATTGAATCACCATTGGAAAGGCTAAAACTGAAGTGTTTTTAGTGGCATGCAGTTTAGCTGGAACCACCAATTCAAATCCTGTTGGAGGACTTACCCCAAAACTGATCCAAGATCCTCAAGAACTGTTGCAAACGAAGCAGAAACAGTAACCTCTGAAGATAACCGTAAGCAGAGAGCCTGTACTACAGGATCCCTGTTTGCAAGAAGACATAATAGTGAACAACAGTTAGTTGTTACCAAAAATGTGTCCTGAGAACCTGAACTGACAATATATTACAAGTGCAGAAGAACTAACTTTTGTTAAAAAGTGCATTTTCGCCGCTTCTGTGTCACAGAAGCAGTTTAGACTACAAATAAAGTAACTCGAGAGACAGCTTTAATGTTCTTTAGGAGAACAAAGTACTTGTAGTCATGGTATGTTATCTCTGACATTGCTTTACCTAGCCATGTCCCACAGGGCCAAAAACCAAACCTCACAAAATCTGGGGTGAACAGCCCAGGAACTGTGAACAACTTGAAAGGAGATGAAAGTGAAATAGAGTTCAATTCAAAACGAGGAAATAAATTTGGCACCTGAGAAAAGAAAGGCAAAGCTGGTGAAGGAGAGGAGTGCAAGAGGCTAAGTGCCGCTGCCCATGAGTCAGTACCAACCCAGGCAAGCCCTCCAGCCACTGCATGAGGGGAGCATCTGTAAACAGATCCCTGCAAATTACCTCTATTAACTATGCAGTTGTTACCATAACACCAGTGAGTGAAATACCCTCTGTTTTACATAAGAGTTTTCTTTTAAGCAAGATGATTTTCCTTTATCTAAAACATGTTATTAAAGAAGATGATTTGTTCCTTGTGTTCACTGAGAACAAGAAAAGGAAATCAACTCAATTTCCACCAAAGGTTTAAATGACTCCCAAGGATGAAGGCTGAGTAAGGAAATTAAAAGGCTGCAAATCCTCATGCATGAGTGGGCATTTCTTTCATGACATCAGACTAGAGAAATATCTACACGGCATGGCTTGGGAGCATATAGGTGGCACTGGTGTGAGGAACCACTGTTAGATCCATGGTTCCCGCATTTAGCTCTGATATGGGATTGAGGGTCCGTGTAAGAGGGAGTGTTGGGTTAGTGATGGCTGAAGCTCCTGTGTGAACCACTGTCACTGTCCTACTGAATCATAACAGCTATTTGCATCCCTCTTCTGTCCTCTGATTTTCTGGCGATAGGAAGGGTGACAGCTGTGCACCTTTGGGCGACGGGGTCTGACATCCCTCTGCAAACAGGAAAGGAG